>PQXH01000151.1:0-114020 GCA_004786125.1 Botrytis tulipae
ATTTTTATTATTTTATTATAATAATAGAATTTTATTATTATAATTAGTTCTCTTAAAATAATAATATTATTAAGTAATTTAATTAATATTTATTAAAAAACAACAATTATAAAGAGAATAATATTATATACTTAAATCTATTACTATATTCAAGTCATTTAATTCAACCACTTGATGTAAACTGTTTTAATAATCTAAAACATTTATATAATAATCAAATTAATGGATTTATTAAGGCACATATCAATCATATTTCAAAGATTAAATTCTTTATAGCTTTTAAAGTTATATATAAAGAATTAATTATCTCTTAGAATATGAAATCAGGATTTCAAGGAATAGATTTAATTCCATTTAATTCTAAAGCTATACTTTCGAAATTAGATATTTGAATTTATATATTTATTCTCCTCTTTTTCAATCTAAATCAATAAATCTCTTAAACTCCTTGTAACTCAATTAAAGCTTTTTCTTAATTAATATTAATTAAATCTTAAATAACTTATTATTAATTAAGCTTCTCTATATCTATATTCAAGATTATACTAATTCTAATTAAAAGTATAAAGAAATTAATTTATAAAAATATACTTTTAAATATAGAAATTTATATACTTTGAATAGCAAATGAGATATTAAACAAATGTTAATATACAAAAAAAACTTAATTATATTAAAAAGAAGTATTTACTAAATAAAAAACTCTTAATATATTATCTCAATAAAAAATTAATATTTAAATTCAATATGATAAATATCAAAAAGAAAGAAATTCTAATAGAAAAGCATCTTTTAATCGATATTATAGTAAATATAAAAAGACTAGATATAATACAAGAATTTATCAAAATAATATAATAAATTCTAGATTATTAGAATTTTAATAGTTTTAATTAATTGATTTAATGATTATTAAATAATATAGATTTGAAGATGTGAATTGAGGGAAAAGTGGCCTACTTGATGATATGGCCCACTCGATGATAAACCACGTTATCCAAATTGACACAAGATAAAACAACGTACCATTGTTAACAGTAGTAAGCAATAAGTGATCTTAGTAATTCTCGCCAACACCTTCACTCTCAACCACAACCTCAATTCCTAAGTTTTCCAACACATCACGTCGTCCTATTCCAGAGATCTGTAATAACTGTGGGGTTCGCTGTGTACCGGCACTTAGAATCACCTCTTTCTTAGCATTTACCGTGAATTTCTCTTGATTCACACCAGCTGCATATTCTACCCCCGTGGCTCTTGGTTCTTTTGATGTTTCAGATGAATAATTGGAAGGAGTAGAAAAGAGGATTTTGGTAACAGTGTTAGAAGTCAATACATGTAGGTTAGGACGAACGGTCAAATCAGAGCTTGGGGGCAAAAAAGATTGAGATGTACTGCGTTCTTTGGTATCGGGGGTAATAGAAAGAATGATGAAGAACACGCCGGTATTGAGGCCTGCGAAAGAGTCTTTTATATATGAGACGCCGAGTTCGAAGAAGGCGTTTAAGAAATTCCCTGGGGAGTCTTACTTTGTATTCTTTGAATGAGGCAAAAACTGGTAAGATGAATCGTACAAGGAGAACTTACTAGTACTAGGCCAAACGAAACTCGGATACCCATTCTGGACAAATCCATTTTCCCCATGGATGTTCGCGTCATATTCAATACCCCAATTCTGTGCTTCCTCTTCATCGGCGGGACTAAAATGTTCGCTTTTCTTGAAATATGGAAGTAGACCCTCCCAATTCCATCCAGCATTTCCAAGTTCTTCCCAATGATCATATTCGGCTGCATTACCGCGCATGAATGCCATTCCATTTATGGCAGAAGAACCGCCAATTAATTTCCCAGCCGCAAGATCAATCGACCGATTTCCGAGGTTCGATTGTGGAACTGAGGTTGTATTCCAATCATATTTTGTGCCACGGGGACCATTACCAAGTACGGGGAGATTGGCGGTGGTTATTAGAGGGACTGTTATGAACTCTTCATTTTTGTGACTGAGGCAATGTGAGTATGGGCAAACCTCAAGAGAATTTGAGGTCGTACAAATTTCCTGCCTCGATCACGAGAACGGTTGTATCTGGACCAATGTTAACAAGAGTGAAATGTCGAGTTTTTCTTTGAGGCACTGGACTTACTAGCATTCTTGGACAAACGATTTGCAACGACAAGTCCACTTGTTCCTCCTCCTACTATCACATAATCGTAAATTGGTAAGAGATCTGCTGATCTTTCG
Organism: Botrytis tulipae; assembly: GCA_004786125.1. Classification (NCBI taxonomy): domain Eukaryota; kingdom Fungi; phylum Ascomycota; class Leotiomycetes; order Helotiales; family Sclerotiniaceae; genus Botrytis; species Botrytis tulipae. The sequence goes on from PQXH01000151.1 coordinate 2,240, forward strand.
AGAACCTTCCCGGAGAAGACTGGGTCACATGCCACATCATGAAGGATGGATAAAAAGAACACGAACGAGAATGACAAATGCATTTTGATTGATGTGAAAAACGTCAGTGTTCAGAAAGGAAGTGATTGATGGGTACCTTGCGCTGCTCATATACAATCTGAATTTTTTGTGTTGATACTACGAGAGCGTGTTTTTGATGAGGGCCCGATTTAAATTTAAGCGAATTTCCTTATCAAAAACTATGCTTTATTCACTATTTTTAGAAATATATAATAATTTAAAAAATCATTATAAAACTTTGAAACTCAAAATACCTATAAAAATTCAATAGATTATTTCTTGATATTAATTTTATAGATTTTGATATAATTTGTATCAATAAATTCTATATACAAATTTGATTTTTAAGATAAATATTATTTTTTATAATAATTTCAAATATCAATAATATATTATATATTTTAAATCGATCGAAATATTCAATAAAAATTCTAAAATTATATTGTAAGAATTTGTATTAGATTCTATTTTTTTTTTCAGAAATTTTAAATATATAATAATAACAAATTAATTTAATATTGAATTCTGAAATAGGTGAATTTTGATACAAAAAGTGTTTGCGCATGGACTCGAGCCCTCAATTAAAAAACGCCCTCGTATATTAAGTGTATATCCGAATAGAGATTCGCATCGTAAAAACTAGAATGATTATTACTTGGTCATTGGTTGAGTTATAGTGGTTCATCCCCGATTCGTCAATGACTGCAGCAATCTAGATCCTTAGTGTCGATTAGGAGTGAGCTGAAAGATTACCAAACAACCCCAGACATAGGCATGGTGGTGGGTGGGGCAACACTAACAATCTTCAGTAATTCCGAGGTTCTATTCCAATCAAATCCTGAGGAAACAATGATACTTTACGATTTATTTTTTTCGCTTGGGTGTTTCTTAGCTTCGGAGTTATCACCAGAAACATCGGCGTATACGTGCTTAGGAAATGAGAACAGCGATGGAGATTACAGAAACTATAAACGATTGACATAAACATGATAGGCAGCTACTAAGAATAGTATCATCGGATGGAACCCAGTACTAAGTGCTCTGATACGCATGGCTGAAGTTTGGAAAGGGAGCGGAGAAAAACATACAAAGAGCCCTCAGAGCCCTTATTGTAGGGAACGAGAACAGAATAAAAGAAACGACGGTAAACAAGAAACCAGAGACAGAAACCCAGGCCCTGCCCGTATTGCAAAGTTTGCAGTGCTTTGACAAAAGCCTTTCCAGACCCATCGTCAATACTCAAATAAAGTTCTCATCTAAACAAAGTCTGCGATGGTTATCGCTTCCATTTCATCGGCCCAAGTAGATGTGCAGTTGGAATCTTCGTGCTGACAGAAGCCAACATGACTACAAAACTTGCAACCCTTATAGTTGTAAGGTCATTATTTGGATCATGGTTGCGTCATACCAGTTGCAAATGTTGTATATGAGTGCGTAGAAGATCGCTGGTCTGTGTACTGACTACAACTGGTTGCAGAGCCCAAGTCGCGTTTCTCGAAGAATTTATCGCATTTATCACTGCCACCAGTGAAGAATTCGGGTAGTCCCCCAATGAAGCTAAAACCTCGACGTGTCTCGAGAGATGCTTGGCTGGTTGTGTTTTGATTGGTGATCTTTGGAATGCCATCACGTTCCTTCTTGTCAGAAAAGCTATCGACGCCAGAGAAACGATCTCCGAATACACACGAAAACTTTCCTGCCTCGCCCTCCTCGCAATTAAGTGAAACGACAAATTTGCTACTCTCATCTACGGAGCAATTTAAGCCATCGCATAGACATATGAGATCATTGCTAGTTGCAACTTTATCACCATTCTTGAAACAAGTCAAGGTACCAGCAACCGCTTCCATGATGGCAAGATTCTGTTGGACGACTGCTTCCCTGTGGGAATTTCTGTGATTGTTGAGATTGTGATTCCATCTCGATCGAAATTGAAAGCAAATGACCCGGGAGACATCGCGAGAACAATCAACGATGAAAGAGAAAGAAGTTTATACATTGAGTAAGGATGGCGTTTGCGTTTTGGTGGATGCTGGTAAGGAAGTAGTTAGTGATAGCGAGCAAATGAATTCGGTGGAATATGTGGATCAGATGTGAAGGATGAGTCTCAGGGTCTGTAAAACTGTTTTAGTTTTTGCTTGAATCCGTGTGCTGAGACTATCTCAAGTATATATACACAAGTGGGATTTGCCTGAAATTCTTTTCTAATTTCAGACTATGGTACAGCGGAAGCCACGACCATTTGATCTGTCCGGTGATCCTCGACAGCCACTTTTGGCAGCATAAACAAGGTCCCAGCAAAGCTCATACTGGATTGTCCACAAATTTAAGAGCTATTCTTGGCATTGGGAGGAATCCAAACATAAATAAGACATATCGCAGCAAGCTATCATACCTGATATCCCCAACCATGGAAATAAGCGACCGCGAGACGAAATGTAGAGTCTATAAGCAGCGAGGCGACCTCTGGGTATTTCAAGGTTTCAAAAGCACGAAACGTACATCAATTCGCAATCAGGTGATGGATACATAAGTGGATTCGAAGTATCAAGTTATTGTAGCAAAAACATGTATGTTGTTAAAAATGGCATAACAGACTCACTCATGCAAAGCGGGTCAGCATTGAGTTGGGTTTCACTGATTATGGGTTGTTATTGTTTATCGAGGCATTGTGAATCGAATGATGGCATGCTTCTGGATGTTGACCTCATAGCTTGTAGAAGACAATTCGCACTGCTAGGCGGTTAGTGCAGTAGTTGTCGAATCAAAAGTGAATCTAGCGGTAGATAGAGAGCGAGTGCTCCCGAGCAGGTCAAGAAGGTGATAGAGATAAAAATGAAGCAGAGAAAGCGGGAGCTGCACCTCTGATCAAAGATCTGCACGTGTTGGTGAATTTGCGTGAGCTTCTAATTGCAATTCTTTGGAACATATACATCAACAAGAGTATTCCCATTCTGACTGTAACGCCAGGTTGACGTAATCATGTATCGCTTGTGACTTTACTCGATTGTTCTTGCCAGTAATAGCATTGGAACACTCATTCATATCCTTAAATCAAAAGAGACAATTTGAGGCGGTGAGTAGCTTACAATTAATTAACATCTGAAACTATTCTTGGATGGTACTTTCTGGTATTGTGATATAGGGATTCGCTATTCGGCAATCTAGCAATCTTGTTGCTATTATAATATCTAGAATAGAAATTCAAATACCGCTGCGATTGTTTGATTTCAATACTATGAATAGAAACACAAACATATGGATTATGTGCCACACTGCGGCAGCAGAAGTCGAGATCTCCCTTCAATTTCGAAAAGTTGGTGAAGCCGAAATAAAATTAACGTGCATCAAAACCTTTCATATCCTGCAGGCTATTCGCGACACCTAGGGCCTCCGATTCCATATTGAAAATATCTCAAATTTGACAGCAGAGAAACAATCATCATGTGTTCTTTGTCTCGCTTGGGAAGGCCGTGATATTGGTAATTAGGGCTGTTGTATTAACTCTGATGTGCGGCAAAGTTTCTGCCAAATGTTGGATTGAGTATCAACAACAGCAAAAACTGCAAGAACTTTCTTTTGGACGGAGTGCCAAATGTACTAAAAACAGTGCAATATGATGATCGGGTAAAAAACATGAGCATATCTCGGTTCTAGGAGATCAACTAGCCCTCTTCATGGAACCAAGACTAGGCACTCCAAGACGAGTGAGAACACCAACAGAATTGATAACATCATCTCCATACTTATGAATATACAGTTTATCATCTTCTTTGACACATTGGCTAGTCAAGTGAGGCGTTGAGAATCTGCCACGGTCATATATGATAATTACTCGCCATCTTGACCTCGCTGCTGCATCGCTACATCTTGGGCAAAAGTATTGCCGTCTAGTGCGAGTTGATACCAAAGTGTGCAATAACCAACAATCCGAATTAACAATGAATTCGAATGGGTAAGATAAATTTTCAATATTTAAGATTTGAAAGCATTGATATTTTGCACGCATCAATGTCGGTGATATCATTGTCATCGGGGATTATTCTTATCGCCGCAACCCTATCTTATCTGGGGAAACTTTGGACGCCAGGTCAACATCCTTCAATACCTTCACCCTTCAAAGCCACAATCATGCGAAACTTACCTGCTCTGGTTCGCGAGAAATTCAAAGCAGCTCAAGCTACTGGCGATATAACCTATTTCCAGACTCAATTGACCATTTTGCATTGCAATTCGCTGCCGGTAAGAGCTCAATATGGTTGTCCCTCGTCAGCTATACTGATTGATATAGTTTCAATTGCGATATTCTCCAGCATTGGCACATAAACCTAAGGCCGACAAGCCCAAAGATACCTCTCAAAAGCCATTCAATCCATTCCTGAAACCCTCCCCGTCGTTGCTTGTAACAGAGTTTGGGTCGCACAACCTCATACTTAACAAATTTCCTGTCATACCGGATCATTTTATTCTTTCAACGAAAGAGTTCGAAGAACAGACACACTTGTTGGAGGAAGCTGATCTTGTGGCAGCATATGATTGTTTAGAATCATACCATGCGGAAGGAGAAGAATTGTTTGGATTCTTCAATTCGGGGCAATACTCGGGAGCGTCGCAGCCCCATAGACACATTCAATTCCTTCCAGTCGAATCGATGAGAGCAGGACTAGAGAAAGAGTTGGAATGGTCTCCATTGATCGACCGTCTCGTTGACACACCCGCGCCAGGTGATTATTCTGTATCTTTTTTGTAAACATGGGCTGATACCTTATGCAGAGCTCCCATTCACATACTTCGCCGCGTCTTTCCCAAGCAACGTTCAACCGTCAGATTTGCATGCAACCTACTTGAAATTGCATCAGAAAGCTTGTCAACTGATGAAAACTATGCCTTCTCAAGACCACAAAGAAGAGTCGCCCATCAGCTATAACTTGGGACTTACCAATAAATCCATGGTATTATGTCCACGAACGTCAGAGGGGCTTGAGATCAAGAATGTTGATGGCAAAAACATCGGGTCTGTTGCTTTGAATGGCACTCTTCTAGCGGGTACACTACTAGTTAAGAGTGAGATTGAATGGGATGCTGTTCGTAAGGACGAGGGAATACTTTTTAATGTTCTCAAGACGATAGGAGTACCTCTGCATAATACAGTTGATCCTCATCAAACAAATTCTGGTACTTTCGATAAATCTTTAGATGGAAAGATATAAAATGGATTTGATATAAGCTAAGATATCTGGTTATTAAACCATAGTCATAACACAAAGCCAGCCCAGCATTACCTCTCTACTTGGACGCCCAATCAACCGACTCTCCATCACTCGCTGGTATTTTGTTTCGACGTCAAGTGGTTTTCCAAACCCGCCGATTCACGAATGCGTTGTGTCTCTCACCACATAGGTAACCATTCTATCCGATATGAATTATATCTCGGGATTCGATATTTTTCCTTTTCAAATCTTGGCACAATCTCATACCTTCTTATCAACATTCTTAAGCGCAATCCACCGTTTTCGACAAGTGGCGTAACCAAAATGATATGATCCTCCATTATCATAGATGTACTGGGCAACTTTTTTCCATTGTGGCTCTGAACCCTTACTTGTGTTGCGCCCAAGCTTTTTCACAGCCTTGCTCAACAATTGTATCTAAAAACAAGGGTTAGCCTCATTGTCCACGATAAATTAAACAATCTACACACATCGTTTTCTGTCCATTTCGGCTGTCTCACTCGATCTTTCTTGTCTTTGGTTAACGTTCGAAATCGACCCCTGAGTGTGGATTCTGCAGCGGTAAAATTCCCATTGGATCGAATTGCCTTATATGACATACCCGCTTGCCTTGAGCGAATCAAAAAGTTATTTTGTTCAGTTCGAGTAAGAAGTGGCGTGTTCCCGATAGTTGACGAAGATTTAACACCAAGAAAATTATTTTTGGGGGTAAGCGGTACATTGGAATGCTTGATTTCAAGGTCATTTTTAATCATTCTATGGCTTCGAGTATTTTGAATTGCACGAATGGGACTGCTAGCACTTGGGTGCCGATCTTCCACTGGCTTGTCTGTGACCGTTTCATATTCATCGAGCCTATCGGGGATGTTGTTTCTGATCGGTCTCGAACTTGGGAGCATGTGTCGAGAACGTGATTGCGGGGTGTGGTCTTTGGATAGCCCTTCGGCTGGGGAAGGACTTGGGGTATAATCCGAAGTACTTGTAATAGCTGGAGCAATGGACTCTGTTGAAAATGCAGAGGCTTGGCTCGATGCCCTGGTGGCGGTGGAGGCAGTGGAAGTAAACGATGCACTAAGGTTCAACGCTCTGGGTTTGATCGTACTCGGAACGAAAGGAGCTGGTGGCCATTCACTCTCTGTTACCCACCCATCATTCCAACTCTCCTCAAAATTCTCTAGCTGTTCATTTTGTGGTCTAGGAAGACCATCAGGAAAGCTCAAAATGTCATACGATGCCACCATTCCACTCGAATGATCATTGATTTTATTCATCAGATTGCCATTCTCGATCGACCACCAATCACCCAATATGCCGTCGTGCGTAACAGATCCTGACGCAAGAGACTCGTATGTATCGAGTCTGTCTGCATTCGGCTTTTGGAGATCGTCATAGTCTATATTTGGAGTTATGTTGTCATTGCTGAAACGATTGGTGGTTAAATTATTGCCGGAGAAAGATCCGTGTGCCATTGAAAATGGTGTCGAAGTCCTGCAATTTTGGAACGCTGTAAAACTTCCTCGGCCCTGGTCTATACCCATCTGGGTGTAATCTACCCCAAGTGTTGAATCTGTACCATAACCTTGCGTCATGTTAGGTGCTGGATGCAAGGGAATGGAGTAAGAATGCGCTTTGGAAGGATGCCGTCGTGGATGTAATACTGCACATGTTGGCGTTTTTGGCGAATTGTTATTGCCTTCCCGGTTCTCAGAAAGTGGTGTCGTATCTTGACAGAGCTCGCCACGTTCATTTTGAAACTGCTCAAAGTCAGTTCATGATAAGTCTTTGTCAGTTCCCATCTACCTACCAGCGGAAAATTTTTGTGGTCTCGAAAGCTTTCAAAATTCTGCTCCCAGCTTTTCGCAGCCGGCGGGTTGACGACACTGAAAGCGTTGCTATTCATCTCGAATAATGGTTCTGACATTAAGGGGACCACACAATGATTTGCGAAAAAGAAATCGATGCTGTTCGACATGATTCGGGGACCCGTGTGGGTTAACATCATTTCATTCTTGACCGCTATCTTATTGCTAAGTACGTTTGCGACACATACATCAACAACGAGATGCACTTAAACAAGTCGAATTTACTCATTACTTCTGCATATGTTACATATGCAGGAATGATGTAGATACACCTAGAGAACAAGGCGGTCAAGCTACCAACTGGGCACTAGATTCTCTCCTTGCTATCTTGGTGAAGCGGCGAGAAACTTTTGGCAACCAATCAACATTTCTACCGGATAACGAGTGTTAATCCTTCCCCGCAAAGTTCGCAACCAGATTTCAGAAGGGAAACATGAAGGAACACTTACATTAGACGTCGTTATATATGATCCCATCCACAAGGCAAGTGTTGATCAATATTTGCAACACTCGTGAAAGCTAGGGCCTTAAGCTTTATATTTCATACTTCGGGAAATAATGACATTGATTACAATGATCGGGCCGAGCGCGATTTCATTAGATTATCAACTTCCAGAGACTCCGAAGAAGGAAGCTCAGATCAGTGTCATACCCTTGATTGCATTTTCTTTTACTTTTGTCATAGCTCTCTTCTCTACAATTTCCGAAAAGCTTGAAAACGCTGCAAATATCTCATCATGCCCTGTAATTCAAACCATTTACTTCCTAAGTCTGTTGCTGCGCGCTTCCGTAGCAGTACCCACATACGTTCACCCTTTCTTGGTAACGAAGGAACCGGGACGGATACTTACATACTTCCTACCGAACTCAGCGGCAAAAACCGTAAGCAATTGGCAGGATCTGAAATGTGTGGCGTTTTGATCGTTATAACGATTAGACCTAATACAAAATTTTGCAGCACCTTACTGCTATCATCTATTCATCCCGTCAATCCGCCACTAATACTAATCAAGACTGCCTTTGCACTGTCATCATCCCGCAATTTATCTAACTAGGAGGTATCTATAGAATGGCTTCGAAGGGCGAATGTCGCGCGAAGACTAGAGGCAAAAGTGCTAGTCGGCATAAGCCGGCGGCTGGTTACACAAGGACTTTCAGTTCCACTTTTCAAAGTCTATCTGCATAGAAACCTTTCCTGCCATGTTATGCAGAACCCTTTACACACTAGGCACTTGCATTTTGACAAGTTATTTCTGGCCAATATCTTCATTGCCCAATATTTCATGTGCTTTACAAGACGATGGATGCCAGCCAAAGATCAGCGACCATTTACATTGGCTAAAAAAGAACTATGATGGAGCTGCATCGCACCGTTACTTTGCAAGGATCGGTACAGAACCTTAGTTCTCCATTCACTGAGGGACTTAAATCCATCATATCATCTGTCGTATTCGCAAACATAGGCTAGTTGCTTAGTTTTGCCATCGGACTCGAAGCCACATTGCAATTTTCATTAAAGATATGTTTGGTTCAGAGAGTGGTCAATGGTCTAAGGATTCATTAGCTTCACGTGGCAAAAGGACAAACATTCCACGTGTGGTAGCTTTTACAGACAGACCAGGATCCCTTGTGCGGATGTTCGCATACACCAAGCGCACCCCTTTCTACACGGTGGAAGTTGCATGATTAACATTGTAACATCACTTTTTGGCGGATATTCGTTATTGGCAAGCGCGGCTAACTTTTAATACTCATCGTTCGTCTGTAAAAGTTTCTCGCACCAGAAGAAATACATGCAAGGTAGTGACTTGGCAAGGATTGGCACATCTGTTGGCTGCCACTATGGCCTTGTAAGTTCTGTGTTACCTGATCGCTTGGTGACGCGTGCCTCAATTTATTTCCTTCGACGATGGTACTCATCAAACTTGTTTCCTGGTCAGCGACAACAACTACCTGGTTAGAAGTGTAGAGAAGATATCTTCGGGAGTTCCCATTTCAAGCGTCGATCTTGATTCCTGCAGATACTTCCAATTCTGATCTACCAAGCATGATATTGAGAAGATTATTACTCTCAAGTGCGTAGTTGCCTACCTTCTTGTTATTCTTTAGATGGTATACATGTGTTCCCTTGTGAGGTGTTCCAGCTAGGGGAAATTTGTAAATGATCCGGTAGAACCTTGGGCAAATTAGAGGTTCAAAGTAGATAGCCAACATGACAAATCATGAAAATCCAATGGTTGCTTTTTTCACCTCAAACAGAACCAAGGGTAAGAATGGACAAGAAAGGCGCGGATGATATCAATGGCTTTCCATAGCATAGGCAGATATTCCATGCATCTAACAGGAAAGGGATCCAAGTTTGCCGGTATAACCGCACTGAAAATCAGATATTCAAATACATATCATGTATCTTATTGGGCAAATACCTTCAAATGTGGCTTGGATAAGTGAGTATCGGACACCCTTTGCTGCAACGTCGGAAAGGAGGAGAAATCCCGGGACACAAATAGGCGTGGGTGGTTGATGGTAGGACAAGAGGGGATCGTGTGTTGCTAGGAGAGTTTTTATAAGTGAGCTATGAGAATTACTGTACATAGATAGATATTATCAGAATTCAATAGTGTTAACTAGATAAATCTGTAGAGAATCAAGATACTCTGCTGTGACCTGCCGACATTTGAGTCATACATATCCATCTACCAACCATATCAGATCGAATCTTCCTTTCCACCTCTCCAAATTCCGAGATGCAAATCCCTCAATTTCTCAACCACGGCTTGGGAACTTGGGAAGACCCCCATTTCATCTCCTGCCCAGTGATTAGAACATCGTGAGATAAGAACCATTGCCCTAATATCCACATCCGGCGCAAGTAACATAATATTGTAACCTACCTTTTCTCGCCGCATCTTGATTGGGAGATAGTTATTTCTCTTTTACTGTGAACTTTCTAGCTCGTGCTCTGATTTCTTGTTTCGGTGTTGGTCTCTGATTCTTCTTTTAGCTTCCTTACTCATTACTCGGTGGAAGGATACTTAGTTAGTTAGTTAGCTAGCTGAGGTAGATAGATACGTAGATAGAGATCACTCATATGCAATGAACAGTAAGCAATTGATTCAAATACAGCTATAAATCCATCCAGTACAGTTTGATTTCCAAACTTACGTATGTTTTTATTTTCTCTCATTTCACTTTCACAGTGCTGCAATATCTACACTCATTGTGTCACCTCCATTCTTATTCTATATTGACATTTCCCTCATTTACCAAAGTGATTATTCTATAATTACTCCAGTATCGACACCTCAACTATCTAGATAGTCACACTCTTAGCCACAGCCAGCCATAGCTATACTATATATTAGCTATTTACTATTACATATACTCCAAATTCCTCACACAATCTACCCTTTCATCCCAAGAACGATATTTCCACCCTTAAATCCAATTCCCATCCCTCATACTCATACGGTTCTCAAAACTTTCCGGTGAACTCCTACTTCCATTCTTCTCCCTCATTTTCATAGCATTAACTTCATAATCACCAGAAACATTTCCATCATCATAATCTACACCAACATTATCTCTTCCGCTTCGTTCACTTAGAGAATGCTGATGATGTAAAGTCACCAATTCCACTGCACCACCATCTAGGCCCCTATCTACATCCCATACAGTGTCTTCAATTTCATTTTCCTGCTGGGGTGAGTCATCTTCATCTTCTGTCATACTCAACTCCATCATTTCAGCCATTCTTTCCGGAGATAACAATCTATTCTTCAAGATTTCTCTCTTTTCTGGTGTTGGACTCCAAAGTCTTTCGATTATAGTTACCTTGGCGGGAGAGGGAGTGCGTCGCATCCACTCCGATTCTTTGATAGGGGATGGAGTACGACGCATCCATTCTGATTCTTTTACGGGGGAGGGTGTACGTCGCATCCACTCTGACTCGGTAAGGGAAAGTGTGCCTGTGTTGTCGTCGCTTGCTGTGCTGATATATGATTTAGTGGTGATGGATTCTTTTCTTGGTGGGATTCTCAATGGCGAGATTTCATCTATTGAATGCCTCGGCTTACGTATTGTGACATTTGGAAGGGAGATAGAAGGTTGGATTGTTGATGATGAGATAATTCCTTGTCTCCTGAACTATTTTTCAAGATTGTCAGTACAGTGGTTTCATCCGAATTTGGATGAGGCAGCAAAAAATGCAGCCAGAGATTAGACAGGGGAAGGATGAGATGGATGAAATTTAATTGGAATCATACATCAGTTCTAGAAGGTGGTGGAGACAAAGCGGATAAACCTTCAAAATTATATTCCTCATCAAATTCGTCTTCTTCACTGTCATCCCCGTATTCGATAGATATCTCAGAAACATCCGAGTCAATAGATACTGCAATTGCAGTTCCAATGACTGGCTCGGGAGATGGCTGATCTCTATCGATATAAGATAGTAAAGAAGGAGTGACAGATGGTGCACGAGATGTTGCTGATGCACGGGAAGCTGCAGATGAAGTTCGACTTGGTATATCAGGTAATGGTCTAGTATTGTACTCACTAGCCAACCATTCATGTGAAGATACCAATCCAGCTCCGTCAATGGATAGCGCTGAAAATTTTGAAATTGGCATGATTTTTCTCTCGATACCTTTTTCTCCAGATGATGATATATAGAAAGGATCGGGCTCCGTGGCTGAATCAGAAGAAACAACAAATGCATCTCTATGATCCTTCTTGACCGTTAATAACGAATCTAGTTGGCTTGTGTCCAAGATTCGAGGCATCCAAGGTTGTCTTTCATCAAAATCGTAGGGACTCCCGCTAAGGTTGAATGGAGGGTAGGCAGCTCGGAGAGAATCGTGTACTTGATCGCTAGTATAAACTTTGCCCAAGTATTTTGTTGGAGTATGTGGTGATTCAGTTCGTTGGTCCGGTTGAGGTATAATCTGACTTGAAGCCATTAGGTGCCTAGCCATAGCTGGTACCTGTGCTTCGAGAATTCTGGGATGGTTAGGAGGTATAAGATGCAACTTTTCCAGATGATCCCAACTTCTATAATGAAATTTGAATGTTACAAATGGATTGTCTTTCGCATCCTTCAAATGCCAGTCGTAATATCTCGCATCTTGAGGTTTCTCTACAAGGCCATGAGTAGGCATGCTGAATGACATTAGCCAAGGTTATTCGAGCAAACGATTACACGGCATAAGCGTATACAGTCCGTTATAAAACTTACATAACACCATACTTTGACTGATCTTTGTATTGAGCAAGCTGTGGGTTCCTTCTCTTGCGACCGCGAGCACGAAAGACCTTGATCTCGATCAAACCACCATCATCTGCAGCAGCACAGTCTCCGTTCTCCTGGCTGAAAAAGAATGGTCTGTATTCTGTACCGGGATTCTTGTAAGTTGTTTTACCTTCCATGTAGTCCCATTCTACACCTGGTTCGAACAATGCTCTCATCACCTGCCCGCTCGGTCGGTTCTTAGTATTTGTTCCCCAAGATGTAACGTGTCGGCCATTCATATATAATTTGAAGTAGAACCATGGACCTTGATCTGCGGCGCCGCCGACATTATAGCGTATAAAAAATCGAGACCCTATATAAATATTAGATGTGCGCGCGCATTTTATCCTTCACCTTGGGAGGCTTTTACCTGATGCTGATGGTATATACACCGAAATAATTGAGGACTGTCTACCAAGTAAACGATCGGCCTTGCTATCATTAGATTTAGTAGCTGGTGAATGACCATGGCCTTCGAAAGCTTCCTTGTCCAATTTTGGTGATCGAAATGTGAATTGAGTACTTTCTGGATGCGGGAACTCTGGGTGCATTTTCAACTCCCATTGCGAAATTATGTGCAGCTTGATCCCTTTATGCGCCGGCATCTTGATGAAATTGCTAGAAATTGGATCTTGAGATCTGAAAATATTGAAGGTATTGAAATCATACAGGGAGATTTATTTCACAGTTTCATTGTTGATGATGCCCAGAATAGATGTGAATGAAGAATGAAGAATTGAGTGAATGGGCGAGCGAGTTGACTAAATCAAAGTGTATAAGGAAATGAGACTCTGAAAAGACGTATGATCTTTTGAAGTGAAAGTTGCTGTATGAAGAAGTAGCGAACTTCACTTTACTTAGCGGACGAGAACCAATACCGAACATCACTCCAAACACGTATATTTAGACTTCTCTTAAGTTTTCAACATTTTAATGTCATCTGTTCTTTGTAAGATGAGATTTCCAAATGGCAACATATGGAATATTCATGTCTCCCGTGTTGCTGTCACTCATCTCCCAAGTATAGCTAGTATTTGAGGTGGAATACAAATGATATAGCGAACATCCTAAGGGACATGATTTTGAAATAGCCTTGCAAGAAGCTGAATTGCAAGTCTACCTCAAGCAAGAAACATGTTTCCCTTCTCTCACTTGTAACAGTATCGAGTACCAAGCTTTCGATCGGCTTCCGTCTGTAAGACTGTCCTTGAAAGTAAAGGGGGAGCAAACCAGATACGCCGGGAGAAACCTCGTTCTTTTCCCCAGAGCTGGGTCATGAATCAGTAAGATCAGTTTTTTCAATGGAGATAGTACATTTGCTTCGGATTCCATAAAATCCTTCCCTAACTCCGATATTGACGAACTTATCATGATCACCTGCCAGTTTTTTATGTTTGAGTCTGGCCGTTTGGTACTTACACGTAACACGAGAAATATTCCTACGTGACTGAGATGGTTCCCAGACAAAGTAGTAAGGGATTGAAATCTTCATAAACAGGACGCACGAGGTCAGAGAATTATTAACTTACCAAACCGGAAGTGCTACCCTAAATCCTTCGCCGAACTCTTCGAATGGACGTCAGTAGCCATTCTAACATCTGTCGCCCAAATAATAAGCAGTACCAAGGATTCTGTTTCAATTACTGGCATTGATCATGATCGCTCCTAATGTACAACGTCCGCCAAATCCTGCCTGTAACTCTCACTTCATTCCCAGCACTTTCTTGGTATCTTCTTCCTTATCCAGCAGCCCCAAATTTCTTACTACTCCTGCCTTCGGCGCATCATCTCGGGGGTTCGCTTGTTCAGCTTTGTGATATGCGGCTTGAATTGCCATCGTTCTCGCGTGCTAATCATAGAGATAATCTGGTCAGTAAATAATTCTGGGGCTTGCTGTCGGATACCGCCAGTTCCGCGATGGATAAGTACCGACCTCCTTCTTGTGATGTAGGCACTCGTAGTAATCCTCTAAGACAGGCGCGCACACCCTCTTTCCTGCATCACTCTCTGTAGAGGTGTTGACGACATAACAAGCTAAGACTTCTTGCCAGAATGGAAAACATCGGGAAGGACCTTGACAGCAATTTGTTAGCCATTGGGTTCATTCCAAACACAGAACATCTGCCATTTGTTCCTATGAATGATTTAACACATACCCCCACTAAGACCGTAACCTGATGCCATCTTTTGCGTTGAATTGTGAAATTTGGAGGGGTTGATGTTGTAAATGTGATGTTCAATTACAGCATTGAATTAACGCTAACCTTACAGGGGCAGTATGCATATGTGCCTCATATATCAGGCTTGAAAGCCAGATAGCGGGAACTTTCTAGCTGCTGCTGTCCGACAGCTTGCTTGGTTTATTTAACATCGAAATCCAGTTCCTGAAATTTGGGAATGCTCGACCGAAGGGTAGCAATGGCAAACCCAGACTTGGAACCTGCTATGGTTCTATGGCTTGCTATAGAACTTGCGACAAAATCAGATTTACGACTTCTACGAACTCTTGTATCACGACATCGAAACATTCTACGAAATGACCTTGTCTTCCGCATACTTCTTACCCATCTACCAGAAAGTTTGGAGTCTTCCAAATATGTGCCATTTATAGAAGACATTGTATCAGGTAAAATCATAGATGACTCTGAGGATACCATTATTTTGGACTCAATCAAAGGCATTAACCCCGCAGAAGTCCATAAAAGGGTCAAGAAGTTACATCTCCTTCCTCTACGATGGAAAGATGCGCCGTCGGATATTCTCGACGACCACCTCGTTATGTTTTTGATACACCGCGCGTTACGAGTTGACGAAAATACCGGCTTACTCAGTGAAGTTCCAACATTATTGGCTCCTTTCTTATCATATTCATCATATCTACGAACCTGGACAATTTCCACTATTCTACCCCTCCTTCGTCTCAATTACGAATACCACTCAGGTACTCAGCCAATACTCACCATACGCGAGTTTGAAGCTTTAGATGATGTTAAAGGAACAAAGTACTTGCTTTCAAAGACAGGGAAGGATTCAAGCACATTGGGCGAGGAAAATCAATCCGTAGGGCGAGATTTGCGTGGACTGACTGGCCCATGGCTTTATGGAGACAATAGATGGAAGCGAAGGAAAGTTCAGGATAACTCCACAGAGCTGTCACAAGCAGCAGTATCGTTAGAAAAGGCAGGAATTGTAAACCATAAGTACGCTGGTTGGGAATTGGTATTTGCATGGGTCACTGCTGAAGCAGGTATATCTTGGACAACAGCCGTCAAGGCAATTGAACAATGGGATGGGCCAGGAGACGTAGATTTGGGAGGATTTGAGGATGGAACGGAATGGTTAGATGAAGAAGATCAACGCCATTTAGAACAACGATATGCAAAAGCTGCTCTTGCGACAGCTTACCTTATCCCTGAAAGCTCCATCGAAGCTTTGGAAGGCGTTCATCGTATTCTTTCCAGAATTCTTACATTACTTGATATGGATAAGATGCCTACATTGGAAGCAGCAGCAGCTATATTGACTCCTATACCCACCTTTGAGGAAAGTTATTTGTACCGAAAGAATGCAAAACATCTTCGAAATAATCATCTTGAAGAGAAGAATACCTTGACGAATCCAAATGAATCATCCATTAATTTAATCAAAGCCTTACTGGTTAGTGCATATCTCCTCACTAGAGGAGGAGAGGGGTGTACTGTTAAGAGAGCTGGGGAGCTCGCTTTACTCCAAGATGAGCATGAGCAAATGATGGCATTCAGGGGATTAATCTCATCGTTCGGTCATCGTTCTGGTTCTGATGATCGCTTCTGGATCAAAATGAGGAATGAGTTGTTATGGTTGCGAGATTGGGGAGCTGAAGAGTTTGAGGGCACCGTCGATCCGAGTCAGGGAAGGGGTGTTTTCGGTCGAATCCACAAAGAATCAATTGAGGTAGAAGCCTTTAAGTTGCTTCTTGTAAATGCCCGTATGTACCGTATCTACTTCTACCATGCCACTTCGATTGTTGACAATCTTCTCATTTAGGATATACTCTTGCTCGATCTATCTATGAAACTCCAGCGGAAAAGCCTATCCCAGAAGAGTATTTGCAACACGCCATCTTTACTGCAGCTGAGAATGCCTACGATAATGCCACAAATCCTAACAAGTCAAGAGGCGGAGTTAAAAAATGTGACGAGATGTAAGTCTTTTCCCTTTTTATATTGGGACCACATGTCCATTTTTCTTCTCCCTCCAATCACCGTTCATGGGACGGAAAAAGAAGATTCTCCATGCACTTACGATCTCATACAGAATTTGCTAACTCGTGTGTAAGTCTCAATGCATTCCCAGATACAATAAAAGGCCACCCTCGAGCTCAAGAATTACGCAATCTCATTCGAGTAACAGATGAAATAGGCCGTTACAGTTTGGTGTTGAAACAAGGGCAGCCATTCAAACCAGTCAGCCTACGAGTCAATCTTGATCCTTTGTCAATCCTGAACAAAATACTTGAACAGAATGACAAAAGCTATACACAAATCAATGATTTTGTACGTATGGCTAGAGAAATGGCTGAGGCCGGTTTAACCATACCAATTCCAGACGGATATCCAACCACTCCCGATTTGAAATTAAAGATCGCCGAAAAACGTGTTATCAGTATGTGTATTGATATGGCTCTTGCGGAAGATGATTTTGAAACAGCTTATTCTTACGTTGTCACTCGTCTCAAGGCTGTTGGTCGTCAAGCACATACACGCATGCCAGAGCTTGAGCGAAGAAATACGGGATGTATTGGTCAACGCCCACCTAGACCAATTGATGATTGGTCATGGCGTGCAGCTTTACAGGCTGGCAAATATCGTAAAAATTCCCGAACTACACGAGCTACTCATCTCGGTAACACTAGTGGAAACCCAGAGATTAGGCATCTCCAACAGAGAATGGATTGCTTGGCTCAAGCTCTACGATTGGCGCCACGGGATACTTTACAAGAGGTTCTAAATGCATATCGTAGATGTGAGGAAGAGCTTGAAACAATGATCAAGGAAGAGGCAGAACAAGAAGAAGCTTGGGATGAGAAAGCCGATGATAAGAACATGCCGGGCGGTTATGCTGCTACACCTGCTAGAAAATATTCCAACGCCAGAACCCCTCGAAGAAACAAGAATGAAGAGGCACCTATGTCATTTTTCGATCTTTCAAAAGAAAGTATCACTCGTGCTCAAACGGGGTTATCAGCGCTATCAATGTTCAGAGGAAAGTCACAACGTGCGGAAACGATGAGTGAGAGCCATAATGTTCCCAAGCAAGCAGAAGTTCCCGGACCGCCTGCAGATCTTACTAGATCTTCAAGTGGGCGAACATCATTACGGAAGAGAGATCAACTTCGTAATGCTGCCGTTGGCACTTTGGCTGGTGGAATTGGTTGGTTGATTAACGCGCCGCCTGTTAATGCTAATGCTACATCATCTGAACGCGGGAGTGTTCATTCAAGGAATTCTAGCGGAAGTACTAGTAGAAGTCACGAGGTTCCTGCGGTAGAAGATGGCAAGCAGGAAGATGAGGAAATTACTTGGGATGATGAAGATGCTTGGTAAATAAAATGCGGGTTCAATTCTTTTGTAGATATGTAACATATTGGGACTTTGGGAGTGGTTTCATACTTACATACACATATACACAGGCGCTATGGTTCATGAGGCCACGAAAAATCACCAAGAGCTGGATGGGATGGTCTGATTGGAAAATGGGAGTATTATTTACAATTATTCTAATTTGCTCTGTATTTTATTTCACCGAAAGCAACTGATTTGTTTATCATCCACCTTACTTGGTGTACATAATGTAAATAGTAAGCGGTTGATGTTATGATGTTTTTGGAACCCTTGTGGTTCACTTGCCTATAAGGTCGTCAAAATCATGTCCCGGTAGTTCCCTTGTGCTAAGGCTGACGCAGTCGATAATCTTGTACCCGTCACCGTCGGCCCAGTTGAATTGAATGGCACTGGCATCGTGAGCACAATTATTCTCCAGCAAGGAAGTATCCATTTGATGAGTACATTTTGATGGTTCAAAAAGTGACCAACCATGATACGAAATAAATGGACAACGTTGGAAAATACAAAAAATAAAAATCCACCTCAAATTGTACTATCTTGTATATGGTGCGCGGAAAGTCTATTGGGCGCACCTAGAATCCTTGTTAAGACTGCCTGGCACAATTTAATATTTAAAGATACCACTATTGTTGGAAGGAAAACTTTAATTAATATTTTAAGAATGATGTTACCTACTGGTAAAACTAATGGCAGTATCTGCGGTACTGAGAACGGCCACCACGAACCAAATTGTGGATGTTGATTCCATCGTCCTCCCCGAAGTACAATTGATCACCCCTCCTCTCTAACTCCTAAGTCTCAGCAACGGTGCTGAAACTTGGAAGTTCAAGAGACTTAGTATCTGCTTCTTGTTGAGAAGCCGGTGGGTGTTTACAGGCTATTCACCATCCACTTTCATATGCTGATTATTTGTTCGATCTGTCATCTCGGGGAGATTGGTAAACTCAAGAACGAGTCGCTGTTTCGTAGCGCGGTCTAATGCGGGAGGAAATATCCTCTTGGAGATTTGGGCACATCTTGGTCAACGGTAATGTTTGGCAAGATTTCGATGGACCAGGATGAGTCCAATCTCAGGGGACTTGGATATCGTGGCGAGATTGCCGCCCCAAGATGGATGTCTTGAGGTATATAGGAACATCGCAGACCTTGCACAGAGTGGAAGGGTTCTCAGCTGTCTGCGTCATAGCGAGAGGATTCGGTGTAGACTTGGCAGTATGGTAGGCGGAAGGTAGTTTTGTATGGATTGAGGTAAGGCTCTCATGGACTCGCATGGTTTCGTAAACTCAAATTTTCGTCGGCTCTGCAGATCCTCTCCTTCTCGTAGCAGCGAGCAGGCAAAGAACGGGATTCTTGAAGCAGGGTGATGCACGGCGGAGCAATTGTGGGAAAGATGTCTTCTTCGTGATTAAGAGCTCCAGTGGCCACTTTGATTGATGCCGCAGCAACGAGGTGCAATCGTGAACCAGCTACATTTTCATCTGAAGGCTGATGAGGCCTCAGGTAGACCTATCTATCATGGCCGTGCTCATGAACTGTAAGACATCTCGATGAAGTTTGATAGAATCAAGTGCGGTGATCGGAGGGCAGACAAGGCCTTGATCGGGCGACTTGTCATGTAGCTCTTCATCTCGGAAAGAAAGGAGCAGCAGAAGAATTTGCGATCTCTTCATTGTTGATACGAGGAGGATTTCTAAAACAGCGTAAGAATCTCGATGAAATTGTTTATCCTGTCAATCCCATTAGTTCAAAGGGTTTCAAATGATTGAAAATGGTATTTGCGAGTACATACTATGACTCCCGACAACTGGCAGGAGCCCGAAGAGGTGTTGGCCAACGTATCGCAAGAGATTATACACTTATCAACCTCTGGCTATGACCGCTCACCATCCGCAAATAGCAAAACGCGAGTCAGCTACACCTCATCGACGCAAATAGCAGCAGGTGCATTTCACGAATCTTCCGTCACATCGGGAATAGCGGGTGTGGAAGATGAGAGACAAATCTTGATTTACTGATATCTCTGGTGAATCGAGTCTGATGAAGGGACTTTGATAAAAAAAAAAACAAGGGACATTGACTCTTTTCTCATCGTTTGAGTACTACAATGAAGAGGTGAGAAATTACTTCGAATGTCCTTGAATTTTTACTTGGAATTGCGGCGAGTAGCTATTGGTTTAATCAAAGATTAGCTAAATGTGACCTAGCTGCCGTGGTGAATAATCACCAACGGTATGATGCCGAAGGAAATGAATAACTCACATGATCTAGAAGCTCTAACAGAGACGTGATAATGCAAATTCCCAATGGAAAACTGCAGCAAGATCGAAGAATTTGAAATTCTGCTCACGTATTAATTTTCGGGAGAGTGAGAAATTGGGGGGGCTTTGGAAGATGTGTCAGACTAAGGTAATCTGGCAATGAGAACGAGGTGGTAAAGATGAAACGAGGTGGTACTCACGGTAGACAACGACGACCTTTGGAATAAGATGCTCGCAGGACGAGGATCTATCTATCGAATGATAAGATAGGAAGTTTTGAAAAACAAGAGAAGCAAAAGTGAAAGCTAGCTACTTGTACCGAAATCCACGACCCATGTCACATCATATCCGTCCGTCTTATTTTCCCACACTTATAATCCGCTCAAGTCCTATCTTTTGATCGGAGGTGACTCACTCATTTCCTCCTGCGAGACAAAATCCTAATCTCACTAATAGCGTGTTCAAAATTCTGACTAGCTAGTGTTAATAATTTTCATTATCTTTTCCTTAATCCCCCAATCCAATTTTCCAAACTTTCCCAACTATTCTCTCCTATTTCGGAGAAACAACGGCTTTTCTTCGAAGCGAAAATCTGCAAAAGAAGGTACTTCACAATTGTGATTCTTGGATTGATGGATTGATGGTAATTGTTTCTTATAATTCCATCAAGACTCTCTCAAAAATTTATCATTTATCGTTGCTGATGTGTTTGTTGCAGATCAACAGATCGATCCCAAAATCACTTACCTCGCCAGACTTCTCGCACAATGGGAGATTCTTTCTTCGGGGTAAGTCGTATCAAGCATCTCTTTTTATCTTCTTACCCAGTTTACTCACGCATTTGAAAAGGCTACATCGACAAAAAATCATTCACAAAAAGATACCTGGAGTTTTATCAAGATGATAATAGTTCCGAGCACGGTACCAGCGGTACCCTGAAAAGCCACCACGATCAAAAATGGCGGCCCCAGGGTCTTCTGGTCCGTAAACAGTCATCTATCTGCCCGAAATAAAAGTTTTGACAGCCAAGGTATGTAAACCACCAGCTGATCCATCAAAACTCCGATCAACTTAGCCTTTTGCTAACAAGAACAGAGCAAGTGGTTCCCTGAAATATCTCACCATGCGCATGGTGTTCCGACGCTTCCCTTTTCAACACATCATCATTCCGGTTTCTACACACCATCCACCGAGTCGATCACATCACAAAATCCAATTCGAGTTTCCCTGGGATCGAAGAGATTGTAAAAGATGGATACCCATACTAAATCGTAAGTAATCACTATATCCTTCTTTTGCCACCATGTCAACAAGCGTCCTTCGCTACAAATTTACGCATGCGTACTAATAGCAGACTACAGGGTTCAAATACCATGACCAAGCTTACATACAAGGGGTGGGCGCTCCTCTAAATATACAGGAAGATGCGTGTGTCCACCCTCTGGAAAATACATGTGGATGTGGAGTTCGGACTCGCAACCAATAAACCCAATTAACTCCAACCTCTAAAGTTCGAGGAAAACAAGACTCCACAAACCAAAACGGTGGAGAGACGAGAAAAGGGTATACACAAGGTCTACCGAGTCGTCACATCACTGCACCTCGACTTGAGTTTCCCTCTGCGGAAGGGAAGAGACGATGGTGAGAAATGGATACCCATGTTATTTCAAGAAAACTAGTGGCAGCATTGTCATGGCGCGACTGTGTACTAAAATTCATGCAAAGGGGAATTCCAGCTTGCTGGTTCCGGGTTTCGGAAGGGATATTTCTACGAGGAGGTGTTTCGTCTTTGGAGGAAAGTTTCTTAGCTATACTAATAAATGATATCTTTCCCTCACATTATGGAGAGAGAGACTGTGTCGATGATCCTAGCGCCTCAACGTTGAAATCATGTGAAAATCGTAGCGACTTGTTCTAAGCCTAGTCTCCAAGATATCCGAAGGATATCAACTTCACATAATTAACTCAATCTGTATTTGAATATATACTTTTCACAATGCTAGCACCTATTCACCATCCCCATCATCTCCATGATTTGTTTCTCCCGAGAAATGTCATGCTTTCACATCCCATTCCTACTCCTCATCCCCACCTCTACACCCTCCTCGCCGTAATAAAAAGATGTACTTCCCTATCACACTCCGCCTCTTCCGCCGGTTCAAAAACCGCCTTCTTCTCCCTCAAAATCTCAAATCCATTCTCTGCCAACACATCCTGCCATCCCAGTTGGGTGTACAGGAAATTCGTATTCACGTCCCCCATGAATTTTCCCGGGACGTTTTCCGCGTAGCGCTAGCGGGGTAATTGCATAATCAGTATTGCTATTACTGCTAATGTCGATAGCCAAGAAAGAAGGAGAGAAAGAAGGAGAGAAAGAAATAGCCACCTTATCATCCGAAAGCATCCCCTCCTCAAACCTCAACGCATCCTCCGCCGCAATGGTTCCAATAAAAATATACCCCTCCCCCTCTCCCTTCACCCAATCCCTCCACCTCGCAATCGCTTTCCCCATCTCCTCTCTCGTAAAATGAAACATGGACAGAATAATAAACATGCCATCATATTGCACACCCTCTCTCGGTGTAAAGTCCAACATACTCACGAGGTCGAAGGTTCCCCGCGGAACATTGTGGCGCGAGCGTTCGAGCATCTTGGGTGAGATATCGATACCGTGGAGTGTGCGACCGGAGTTGGTGACCGCGAGAGAGGTGGGAATGCCGGTTCCGCATCCAATGTCTAGGACCTGTGGAGGGAGGAGGTTAGTCAGTTTGCGATAGGGTTAGAGAGGAAAATTTGAAATCCTCAGTGTGATTTTCACAAGGGAGGTGTAGTGAATCGTTATCCAACTTCTTCGAGAAAGCGAATAAAACTATCTCTCCCGAGGTCTCTCTTTGCATCAATCATCTCCCCATTTTGAGAACTGCATGCATACATGCACAATACAAGAAAAGAAACCCCCCATCCATCCACCCAATCTCTTACCTTCGCATCCCCCGGTAGCACCTCCAAACTCTCCCTAATAAAATCCAACAATCCCTGATCCTGTGCAAAATATTTCTCATATTTCTCACTAATACTATCGTAGAATTTCGGTGCCACATCGGCACTGATGGTATTTGGGGTCGGCATTATAAATAAATAAATAAATATATAGATATAAATATAAATATATATCTTCACAACAAACAAACAAACACAAAGTCAGAAAATAAAAAACGTCACAACAAAATATCACAGAAATTGTATATATATAAAAAAGAAAAAGAGAAAGAGAAAAAAAGAAAAAGAGAGAAACATCAAACTCTTCACCTTCTTATATACATACATAGATACAATACAGTATACAGGATACAAAAAAACTATAGGATCTCCGCATCTTATACGCAAGCCAGCAAGCAAGCCAGCATCATTCCGAAAAAAGAAAGAAAAAGAAAAAGAGGGGTAAGTAAGAAGCGTAGAAGCGTAATTAATCTCACCAATTGGAAAAAACACTCTCACACACACTTTCACACACACACACACACACACAAGTAATTTTACTCACAACTTTTCTCACAAGTAACTAAATAGCGAAAGATCTTCAAGCGACCCCCTCTACCCTACCTCACTCTGGACAAAATAAACAGTATACCGAAAAAACAGTATTATTTCAAAAATTATCTATTTAAATTAAAAATCAATATTTTGATTTTGAATTGAAAATATTTATTCAAAATCTTATAAATTATAATATATCTTTAATTTATTTATTTTGTTTTATTCTTTCGAATTATTATTCGATTCTGAAATAATAATGTTTTAAAGAAAGTCTCAATTTTGATGGGTTTGGTGTGCTGTTTTTTTCGTCCAGAGTGAGCCTACCCTACCCATCCCATCCCACTGGTGATCCATCCATTTCAAACCCTCTCTCCTCTCAACTTCTCAAGCTTTCGCTGCGGGGGTATCCAGCTGGATACCCTAGTATCATATCAACAATAGATCTCCAGCATCTCCAGCATCGCCAGCATCGCAGCTCGCGCTGTAGCAAAAAAAAAAAAAAAATACGAACATAAAAGGATAATATTCCAATTGCCTATTTCAATTGCATATTCCAATTGCCTATTCCGATTGCCTATTCCGATTGCCTATTCCGATTGCCTATTCTAATTGCCTACTGCCTATTCCAATGGCCTACTGCATATACATATGCATTGGATACTATGTATGTATGCATATACCCGAACAAGCGATCCAATCATCCACCCACCCATCCACCCTATCCATCCCTCTCCAACTCTTCATCCATCAAGAATACTTCCATATCTATCTATTCCCGCATCTCCTATCGTAAATCTTCCCCATCTATCCAAAGTTCTCATTTCCGCTTATTAAAACTTCAATGCAGTTTCAAAAAATAAAATCCCATAAAAAAAACAGTGAATTAGAAATAACCACATCCACATTCATTCTAGATCATCATAATAACTTCGGAATTCTTCGCCACCAAGATAAGAAGTCAAGTGAAGTAAAGTCAGTCACTAAAGCAAGATAATATAAATAAGTATAATACAAATGACATCTTCCCATCTCAATCATAGATAGATAGCTCAAGCAAGCCAAACCAAGCCAAGCCAAGCTCATGCCCATCCATCCATCCATCCATGCTTCCCCTTTAAATCTGATCTGCGATTGAACTCTTAATAATCTCAAGTTGTCTTAAAATCTTTTTACTTTTCGTCTCCACTCCTTTGCCCATTTATTCTCCAGTGATGATTTTCCATTTGCAAATCCCCATCATAATATTACCAAGCAATCGTACAATCCATATCAATCCACCCATTTCCACCCATTATCCCTTCATAATACCCATATCCCCTTGTATCCTCATACTTCTATGCCATATCCACATCTCCATCTGCCATAGCCAACCTCTCTTTAGCTGTCTTTGCCTTTTTACTTCTCCCACCACTAGCAGTCTTTCTACTCGATCCCTTTTTGGTACTAGAATCACCTGCAATAGGTGTTGCAGTACCACTAGGTCTATTAGATCCATCATCAAAATGTCCTTCACCTATTTACCATAGTCAGTATAATTCTCATAGCCATCTTCATGGTACTCATCTCATCCTTCTTCCCAAAAATGAAACTAAACCATATTATGTAAATCTAAATATGGAATCAAAACTCACCCTCATGATAAAGATCCTCCAAACTGCCAGCACCCTCCTTGGTCTTCTTTCCTTTACTCTTGCCCTTCTTATTTAGGTTAGGGTTCTCAGCTTCATATCTTGCCTGTTCAGCTGCCTTCCTCTCAATTTCCGCAGCTTCTTCATCGTCCACCAACCACATGGCAATATCCTTGGTTCTATTTTCTTTACTTCTGGCGTTGAAGTCTACACCACCACCAGCACCACCAGTCATAACAACCTTTTGAACCTCTTCCTTTTGAAGTGCTCTCTTACGAATTCGTTCTTCAATAGTACCACGAGTAATCATACGATAAACAGTAACTTGTCTTGTTTGACCCAAACGATGAGCACGATCCATAGCTTGACTATCAATTGTAGGATTCCAATCAGAATCATAGAAGATGACTGTATCAGCACTTGTAAGATTAATACCCAAACCACCAGCTCTTGTACTTAACAAGAAGATGAAAATTTCTGGTCGAGTTTGGAAATCATGAACAGTATCTCTTCGATCCTCAAGTTTGGTAGAACCATCGAGACGAAGGTATTTGTAATTGCGATATGTTAAATACTCTTCCATGAGATCAATCATACGTGTCATTTGGAAATATAAAAGAACACGATGACCACCTTCCTTGAGTTTGGTGAGTAAAGCATCAAGCTTAGCAAGTTTACCAGAATCAGTAACAAAGCGACGCATTGATGGTACTTTGATATTGGTGAAGCGTTGTTTTTCGGAGGTAGGTGCTGGTAACATTGGCGTGGGCGGATAGAATGATGGTGAAACCTTAGAGGTGATAAATGCCTTTTCTTCAACAGGTGAAGGACCAAATAAGGCACGTCTCATGGAAACATTGAACAAAATCTTTTGTCTCTCGAGAACAGCACCTCGACTAGAACAATCGACTTCAATAGGAGGAGCGGTTGCACTTGGTCGACCACACTGTTCCATTCGGCTTATACCAGATTCATCCCAAACATTCTTAGCCACATTGAAGAGTTTGTTGAGGTATCCCTCATTTGTGACTTCAGCAAGAGGCTTACGATCTTTTCTCTCGACGATTTGAAGCATAGCATGAACTGGGGTGTAGTTCTTGTCTTCCTCTTCATCGTAGATAATGCTGAGCCTACCAAGACTTTGTGGCTTCTTTACAATATCCACAGCACGCGCAAACACATCTTTACTTGAAGCTGTAGAAGCCTCTTGAACTGAAGTATTTGCAAAACGAAGCCACGAAAATGCGCCATCTTCTTTGGAACTGTCAACGATGTTCTCAGGCTTCCAAACATTGAAAAGTGTTTCCAAACATTTGGCCTTGACACCGGCACCTTCATTATCTTGTCCAGGCAAGTCAAGTCGTCCACCTTCACGCCAGATCAATCGAGGTAAAGAGTACTGAATCAAATTACGTGCCGAGTAAGCCATGGTAATATTAGGACCTTCTCTCAAGAATGAACCAGCTTCGGCAAAGTAACTGAAAGATAAAGGCGAAGTAGTTTCGGCACGCTCGAAAAGATCTGGATGATTACAAACCTTTCTGAATTGCATTACCAAATTCATCAAAGTACCAGTATCATTATCATCTCCAATTGTTGCTTTCTCGATGAGATCCATGATACTGATTTGATTTCGAAGGTTGCTGTAGTATGCTCTTTGACGATAAGTAAGATCACAGAAGATATCTTCTTCAATCTTATCACCCAATTCCTTTTGCACATGCTTCTTAACACGGCGAAGCATAAAAGGCTTCAAAATCATGTGCAAACGTTTAAGTTGATCCTCGTTCAGTTTGGTGTTGCTTTGAGCGTGACTTTCGATATCCTTAGAGAACCATTCACTGAACTCGTCATGAGAATCGAACAAACTAGGCATAATGAAATGCAATAGAGCCCAAAGTTCTTGCATATTATTTTGGATTGGAGTACCGGTCAGCAGAAGACGATTTCTGCAATGGAAGCCAAGTAGACTCTTCCATCTAGAACTTTGTGAACTCTTAATAGCTTGAGCCTCATCCAAGATCATGTATTGCCACTTCATCTTTTGGAAATAAGCGACATCCGAGACAACAAGTTGATAGGATGTAATGAGGACATGGAAAGGAGCTTCCTCGGTATAAGTGATATGCTTGCGATCCCAGAATTTTCGAAGGACCTTTCGATCAGCTGCTGTACCCCAATAAGGTAATACCTTCAACTTTGGAACGAATTTGGTGATTTCTTGTTGCCAATTGTGTAACGTTGATGCAGGAGCAACGACTAAGAACGGACCCCAGATACCATGTTTCTCCGCCAAATAAGCCATGACCGAAATAGATTGAACAGTCTTACCAAGACCCATCTCATCGGCCAAGATACCATTGATACCTTGTTCATAAAGATTAACAAGCCAATTGAGACCCTTGAGTTGATATTCCTTGAGTTGGGCTTGAAGCATTTTAGGTTGTTCAATATCAACATCTCCCATACCGGCAGGATTCTGGAAGTTCATCTCCCCATCATTATCCATAGCAGGCGCATCATCTTGTTTATTGAACGCTCTGGCCTTATTCTGAGCTTCTTGAATAGCGTTTTGAGCATTTGCCATGGCTGCAGCTTTCAATACAGATTCATCCTCAGCATCAAAGTCCAGATCTTCAAAATTCGTGACCTTGGCAGGGGCAGAACCTTGAGGTAGATCAATATCATCTGTTTTCGAATGATTTGGCTCGGCCGGTGCCGCAACATCAGGGTGATCGGTAGACCTCTCAACTTCGTCCGTCTTGATTTTCTTGCCGATGAAATGGGAGTAAAGTTCAGTCTGTGATATAAGGAAGTTGAGCTTCCTCTTTTGTCTATTCGCTTCACGATCGGCTTCAGCTTTCTTTGCATTCTCAATCTCCTGTCTCTCAGCGGCTCTTCGAGTATCGCGCTCCTCACGTTCATTACGTTTCCAGAAAGACATCATCTCTCGCATGACACGTTTGGCACGGGCTTGAAGATCCTTGGTGCCCTTGTTTGTTCGTAGTTGCCATCGTTTGGCTTCCTTTGAGGCTAGAATTGCGGTCTTCTTCAAATTCGATCCTCGAATAGAGTAAGAATCCATAGCCAATTTGAAAACCTTGGGAACCTCTTTTCGGGCGAGATCTTTCCAGATTTGATCATAGACAACGTGAAACATTTTCGTATTATGTTGATCAACGGGAACAGGGGGAGATTCTTCCTTGACCTCTACCGGTTCTGCTGGTGCCTTTAACTTGAGCTTGATCTTTGTACCTCCTTCTTTCGATGGAAGTGGCTTCATATCTTTAAACTCTGTCGCATCCCTAATTGGCATGAGTGCTGGTGATTCACCTTTATCGATTGCCTCTTGAGCGGCTGCTGCCGAATCCTTCTCTGCCTGCTTCTGTTCCTTGGACTTTCTAGGTCGAGCGCCACCGCGCTTTGGTTTCTTGGTTGAATCAGGATCCACAGCTGTAAACGTCGACATACTACCGCCCTGCATATTAGGTTCCATAGGCGAGACTGCTCGAATCTCTGGACCCTTATCTCCTCTAGCAAGTACCAATTTAGTCTGCTGTGCCTTCTTCTCAGCTCTCTGGGCATCTCGAAGGAACTTGTTTCTATCTTGATCATCCAGTGCTTCTTTAGCCTTGGCCAAAGCAAGTTCCTTTGCTTCCATGTTGTGCTGAACAGTCTTTTCGCGACGACGCTTCCTCTGCATATCCTTCTTACGCTCCTTTTCTGTTTGAATCTCATCGGCTTGAACTTTGGAAATGGCTGCATCTCCTTCGACCTCTCTATAACGCTCCTCACCAGCTTTAGCATGCTTCCCCATCTTCTTGGTCATCAAGTTGGAATAATCAGTTCGACGCTTCTTGGTTTTGGCGATTTCAAGATTCTCGACCTCGATTTTTCGTTTGAGTGATCGTGTTTTATACAGCTTCTTCTCTTCTGCAAATCCCATGTCGCTATCTTCCGGTTCTCTATCTAGCTTTGACATCAAAATAACAATATCCCTTTCTTGATCCTTTGTGAATGGTTTAGGTTTTGGGGTAGATTTCGCTTCTCCATTTGCCTTGCGCTTTGCGGGTACTCGTGAGGTGGTAGGTGGTGGTGGAGCTGGTGCGATGGAAGATTGTCGAGAGCTAGGGGCTGGAGAGGGTTCCGGCTTCAAGGTAGGCATAGCTTGTCGTGAAGGTTTGCGAGGTTTCGATACGGCGGGTGTGGGAGTGGGTTGAGGCTTTGGTGTTGGCGTTGGTTCAGGAGCAGCGCTCGATAATATACTCGAGAAGGACATTGGATCTGCTGGTCTGCTTGGAGTCTGAAAGGCAATAAATTAGATGATGTTGATAAAGGTAGAAGATCAACATAGTTTTGACTTACACTAGCTGGTACAGGTTCTTGTTTAATGACTGGCCTGTCATGCTG
The DNA here is from genome assembly GCA_004786125.1 of Botrytis tulipae. NCBI lineage: Eukaryota > Fungi > Ascomycota > Leotiomycetes > Helotiales > Sclerotiniaceae > Botrytis > Botrytis tulipae. The sequence continues at coordinate 32,122 of PQXH01000151.1, forward strand.
TACTGGCCCTCCACTTATCCCATTGTGCCGACTAACTGGTGATTCCATCGTGGTCAATCGTGGCGATTGTGTGACTGGAGGAGGTACGCGACCTTGTGGGTGCGCGTGTGAGATGGGGGATCGCGGTGGAAAATGAGAATTCACGGGAGATTTATAGACGCCGTTATATTGATTTAGAGAACCATTCGCCGATGATTCGGGTGGCTGGTTTTGGTTGTATGGATAAGATTCACGATTCTTTTGTAAGATGTTAGGAGATGGATTATCCTTTTCGTGGGTGTGTGGGAAATATCTTACTTGTGATGTCTTAGCTTCCCTATCGCTCCATATAGATTCCGTAACCGTAGGTCGTCTCTCACTCGAGTCGGAAGTCGGGTCGTAGTAATTGCTGGGTGGTTTTTGATCGCGTTGATAAGTAGAATCTCTTTCCTTTTGATACAAAGGGGTACTTAAGCCCAAGGCTGAAGTTGACGCTGTCGGAAGAGGAACGTGTGCTGGTTGTATAAGTTGAGGTGCGGCAGTTGGCTGATGATATTGATTGAATGGTGGAGGTGCGCCGGGTGAAAAAGTTGATGGATTAAGGATTGAACGAATTTCAGTTTGTGATTGTTGTCTCGGTGAAGCAACGTCGTGAATTATGTGTGAGCCGCTGACGCTGGTTGTGCTTGGTCCATTCATTATCCCATCTCGCCTTATTGAAGATACAGCCTCTTCTTGCTCATCGTCCGCCCGTCGCATCACTGTAGCATGAAATCTCGAGTCCATATTTGAATTTGGCACCCCTTCCACTCCCATATATAAAAGCGTGTATTCAGTTTATACTTTATCGATCTAGCGCTCCATGGAGACAATTCCGAAGGGTTTGCGATGCGACAACGAGAATACTGAGGAGATTCGGATTTCTTGAATTGGAATTTGGAATTGGTACAAGACGACTGCAAGACGACGGGAATATTTTCTTTTTCTTGATGGGTTATTGATACAACGAAATTAAAAACTTCTCTCTTATCACAATCATCAATCACTTTAAAAAAACATCCAAGATGAGAAATTTCATTCCAATGAATCGAGATGTACCCAAGTACCTAGCAGGTCGAATATATTGGATGATAAAGGTTTGAGTGAATTGATCAAGGAAAGAAAGAAGTCATTGATAACAATCGTGGGTATCTAGGCAGGTAGTCGGTAGGTAGGTTGGTATATTGATACAATACAGATGCTTGGAAGTATCTTGATATCGATTGCCGTTTCCGCGTCTTCGAATTGTCAAATCGTTCTCTTAATAATATGTTGGTAGGTAGAGGACAAGAGGAAGTTGATTCGAATCGATTTGAGTTTGAGTTTGAAAGATCACCATACAATTCTTCAGCTAGCCAGGCAAAAATGCGCGCGCGCGAGAGAGAGAAAAAGGTATGAAAGAGAAAATGGTTAATGAAGTCATGTAAGTTGTGAGAGAGGCTTAAGGAGAGTTCCGCAAATTGGGTTGTTGGTTAGATTGATCGATTGATCGATTGATTGATTGATTGATAGATGATTAGAGAAGAAGCAACTTATCACAACATTCCATGTTTCCCTTATGATGTTATGGATTTCCTTGGAAGTGTTACCTACTACCTGATTACCTAGGTATGGATGAGATTGACATGATGTCCATGTCCAAAATTAGAAGATATACTTATGATCAAAAGTACCTAGGTAGGTAGGCAGGTAGATGTAGAAATATCAAAATATCATGGAAAGAATCGATCAAAATAAAACCAATTCCTTATATCGTATAATTTTTCAGATTCGAATCAAAATATAAAATATAAAATATAATAATAATAATACCACATAGTTTCTCATTTTCTTGGGGTCACAAAGTATAATGCCCCATTCATTCAAGAACTGGACTTTCTTAATCTCACTCACGTATGGTAGGTAGGTAATAATAAGTGTAGTTGGGAGTGAAGCGTTGTTCCCTTATGTTCCTCACACCCTTTGGACTCTGGAGTGAAGCTTGGTGGGAGTGAATAGAAATAGAAAGGTGTGGGTGGTTTGAAAGCTCCAGCTGCTTTCTTTTCACGTTATGACATCGTAACTCTGATATGATTGGTTGGTGAAGTGGTCTAGAATAAGAAATTACCCCTGCATGCTCGAGGACCTACAGAGTAGATAGAATTTGAGCTTTGGTCCCATGGATGTAGTAGGTGGGTAGGTACGGAGTAGGTACGAATTACGAAATGACTGTACAAAGTATTACTAGGCGATGGGATAAGTCTTGTAAGCCTCATTTTTAATAAAAGTTGCTGTTTTACGGAATTCCAATGCCACTTTTACTAATTTTATTAGATATTCAATTATCCCCTTCAAATTTTCGAATTTTGAAGCTTTTCATTTCTTTTTTTAACTTTTATAATTTTAAAGCTTTTAAAGCCTTTAAAGCTTTCAATAGGTTCGAAATAGATTTAGAATAATATTCTTTAAGAAAAAAGTAATAATTTTGATAAATTTAAATGATTTTGCTAGAATTAAAAGAAAGTTATAATACTTTCACCATTTGGAGTTCGCTATATAAATTTTCAATTAGTGTGATGATCTGATTGGTCTAAATGATAAAAATGGGGAAAAGCTCGATCGCTTTTTGGTATATTTTATAATACTTACGCCATCAATCTCTGTAAATCATCCATTCTTGATTCTTGATTCCTCAGGTATGAATACTCGACTCATCTCATAAAGAGAAAGAAAGAATAACTCAAAGAATACCGGTACTACCTAGGTAATACATCCATCTTCACTACCTCTCATCCCTTTACTCTTCCACAATCATCCCTTTTCTTTCTTTCCTCTTTCTTTCCTCTGTCCTCTTATTAATTTCTTTCTTCACTCCCACTTCACCATACCACCATACCATATCTACCTAGGTAGGTAGGTACCTACTACCTACCTAGTACATCCCACAATATCCCCTCCTTCTTTCCCTCCCTCAACCCATCTCCTCCCTCCCATCTCTCTTCTCCTCTCCTCTTCAATATCCAGCCTCAGCCCACGCCCCACATCACCAGGTGATCCATCCCCGTCCCCATCAACGCCACCAACACATTCCCCGTCTCGCCCGTCTGGCCCATTAACCGAACACACACCACACACACCAGTGACCACACACATTCACACTACTCTCTCTCTTCCCAGCACTCCAGCTCTTCTCCCTCTAACCCCATTCAGAATAATTTGCACAGAAATACTCACGTATCATTATCACAATTCCTCGATTTTTCCACTCGGAGCCGGCGCTTTATTAAATTGAATCTAACATAATGTAACTTAACTTAACACATCTATCTATCCATTCAATCACTCACTCACTCATTTATTCCCCCAATCCCAATCCCAATCCCAATCCCAATCCACAATCTCAACAACCATCATCATTATCATCACTTAATCATCATCCAAATCACCCAATAACCCACCATAGAGACTCAACTCAGAATCCAAACATACCCCCCCTCCCCCCTCTTCTTCAGAATAACAATCAAGACTCACGGGGACCATCATTCATCTAACCTAACCTCACTTAACCCAATCCAATCCAACCCACTTCAAAACAAATTACCTACGAACCTACGAGCCTCCTACCTACAGAAATCATCAAAAAATACCTACCTACCTACGTACACTCCAAATTTGCCACGGTTGTAAAAAGCTATCTATCCATTACCCTCCAACATGGTCTGGTGAACAGTTGGCAATCTGTCCAACTCTAATTTGCTGATCAATTCCTCATTCTTTTGCCTTCACTTTCCTCTGATGTTTGATCCGCTCATTGTCCAGTATTGAATACGAGATGGGGTTCAATGTAGATACCTACCTGCGCTATACATCTCAGCCCTATCACTCACAAATCAGAGACTCGAGTAAACATTTCCCCACTATATAAACATTACAATCACAAAACATTCACATCACTCGTCAACCATCAAACCAACAGAATTAGGTAATAATGTTTCATTCTCTCCAGTAAATTCTGCACCGAATTAACGCCATCTAAAACAGACTCGCATTCTATCCCACCAAAAGAAAGCGGTGTTTCATCAAATCATGCACCGCCCTAATCCCTCCGCGGCCTCCTCAATTTCGGGTCATGAGAGGGATATCCCTTGGTGAATGCCACCCCCTATGTGTAGTCGTCCGTAGATGCATCAATCAAACTTTTGTTTTTGGACTGAATATTGTACGGAATTTGGTTAATATATAGTCACTTTAAACGGCACCTGCAGAAACCATCTTCTTTCTCAAGTGGTTCTTGTACTCGGCGATAGTACCATCCCATCTCTTGATAGTTTGGTTCTCGCAAACCATAATATCCTTGGCAATCTTATCGAGCAATCTATAAATAATTAGCATATGATTCGTTCAACTTGTACCAAGAATGCTTACCTGAAATCGTGAGAAACAACGACAACACCTCCGGTGAAAGCATTGATAGCATCAGCCAAACTGTCAATGGTAGGAATATCCAAACCGTTGGTAGGTTCATCCAACAACAACATGTTTGGTCCATCGATAGCCAACAAAGCAAAAACAATTCTGGACTTTTGTCCTTCGGAAAGAGTACCCATCAATGCGGTTTGTGATTCACCACTGAGACCATACTTTCCAAGTTGTTGACGCCAGTATTGGTAATCTTGACTCTTGGAGGCATACTTATCTCTGACGAAGTCCAATGCGGACTTGGTGAGATCCAATTGTTCAGAGGAATGTTGAGAGTAAACACCCATCTTCAAATGTGTGTGACGAGAAACAGTTCCTCCAGTAGGAGAAAGCTTTCCGGTCATAAGACGGAGAAGGGTAGATTTACCAACACCGTTGGGTCCGACGAGAGCAGTACGGGAGTCCATGTCAACACCAAGGTCGAGGTTTCTGTAAAGATCGTCCTTGGAATCACCGGAGTATGAGAAAGTAACATCATCGAAAGACAAAACTGGTGGTGGAAGCTTCTCAACATCTGCGAATCTGAAAGTGAAGACACGATCCTCCTCAACCTTTTGAATGAAACCATCGGCCTCCATCTTGTCCAAAATCTTTTGTCTAGATTTGGCTTGTCTGACCAAGTTGGCATATGTACCAGCTGAAGCGATGAATTTCTTAATGTGAACAATCTCGTCTTGTTGCTTTTGGTAAGCCTTCATTTGGTTGACTTCTTGTTCATATCTAGTCTTGGCGTAAGAATCGTAGTTACCACCGTAGTAGATGAGTTGTCTTGAGCGCATATCGATCATGTTGGTGCATACACCGTTGAGGAAATCCATAGAGTGGGAAACTAGGATGAGGGTTCGGTCCCATTTCTTCAAGTATTCTTCCAACCACACGCAGGCTTCCAAATCCAAATGTGCAGTAGGGTCATCGAGAAGGAGAAGGGAAGGCTTGACGAAAAGAGCTTTGGCCAAAGCAACACGCATACGCCATCCTCCAGACATATCCTTGGTCTTCTTGTGGATAGTGACCTTGTTGAAACCGAGACCAGTCAAAATAAGGGATGCACGAGTCGAGAAAGTAGATGGATCCATGGTATCCATACGCTGTTTCCGTTAGTAAAGTACACAGTATATCTTATCTGTGAAAATTCTTACCTCGTAGAGATCCAAAAGGACTGGAGATTCTGGTCCTTCCTCTTCCAACAAACGCTCAGCTTCATCATCGAGTCTCTTCATCTCGTTCTCTGCTTCTCTGACAACCCATTCCAAGGCACCCAAGTCACTAGGAGGAGCACCCTCGTTTAATAAGTAAATATCGACGTGGTCTGGAACAGGGTATTCGCGCATATCGATAGCCTTGAGAAGAGTAGACTTTCCGCAACCGTTCTCTCCCAAGAGACCATAACGACGTCCATATGTAAGTTCCATGGTTGTATCGTTCAAAAGGACACGACCGTGGAAAACCAGCGATGCGGAGGTAATCTTAACGTCACGACTTTGCTTGAGGGAGCTGAGAACACCAGTTGTAACACGATCAGAGAGACCATGTTTATCCATTTGTGCTGCCAATCTCTTGACTTCATCCATATCCTTTGTCGCAGGTTGCTCCTCATCAGGGAGAACATTTCCATCAGCGTCGGTGGCTAATTCGCCAGGTGTTGTGGTACCAGATGCAGCCTTGGAGCCAGCCTTTGATTTGGAAGCAACAGTCTTCTTTGCTGGCTTTCCTTCGGCGGCTCTCTTCGCATCACGAGCGGCTTTTGATGCTGAAACCATGTTGATTAATTATTTGAAGTTATCGTGATAATAATCGATTGGTAAAGGAAGAAATTCTTTGATTTCTTCTTTCTTTTTTTTTATCAAGTTGACCTTTTTTTCAGGATGATCGTAATGATGGTGGGGAGAAATCTTTTGGTGGGGTTTTTTCTTACACTAACACTTCAAGGCTTTTTCATTATCGATTAAGTTAGTGCCACCTGGATTGGGGGGAAGTTAGTGATTTTTGAGTGTGTGTTTATTAATATGGAGTGAGTTTACCATGGAATATCGATTTCAAGTTCACACTCGTAATTACCGACTTTTATTCTGATCTTCAGGATATACATTATATTCATCTATACTGCAGAAAGATTTGTATTGAAATGAAGTTGTAAAGCATTTTGTAGACTTAGCATCATGTAGGATGTAGTAAAAATTAATCCATCAATTTGCTTCACATACGGCTCAATCTTTCTTCCTAGTGAGGTTTGTACTGCACATAGTACGTCTGCAAGTCCAAATTGTGCTAGATACACTCCCCATAATCTTCCCTTCCACCCAGTCCACCATTCAGGTCTCTGTAATTTCACATTCCAAGGCGATAGGCTAAAAATAATCTGACGTAGATAGCGAGTGGATAATATCACGTGTCAAGGGCTTTCTCCTTGATTGCCACAATGTTGAGTGATCGAACTTCTTTCTGCAGAGTACAAAATTTCAGCTTTCTCGCCATCACTCTTGGATCATTGTTTCACTCCTAAATGCCACAGCTTACCTATTATGCAGAGTACTTGCTCACGTTTCCATCTGATTGGTTTAGAGAAAACATACCTAGTACATACCCAATCTTGAAAGTTTATCAACAATAAGGAAATATGGTCACCATCAAGTACCAACTGTGCAAATGAATTAGTCATCACACAGATCAACAACATCATGATTTGTCTTTGACAACAAATGGTGAGAGCGATGCAATGGTCCCCTCCTACTTCAAACATTGTAAACTCCCAGGGTTTAAAAGAATCCACGCATGTATATTGACTCCCTCCACACAATTCGCTCGACAGATAACTAATTTACAACACTGTCATTCTAAAAATGCAAATTCCTCGGAAATGGACTCTACCATACACATCTTGGGTCTTGGAAATCTGGGAAAGCTCTTCGCGCACTCATTAGCTACAAACCCGAATCCCCCTCCTCTCACGTTGTTGCTCCACCGCCCAAATCTATTTGAAATGACCAAAGTCACAGGACCCAAGATTGGAATTCTTTATGACGGTGTTTGGAATTGGGAGGGTCAATATAATGCTGAGCTTGTATCCATGGATGATCTTCCAAGTCCCCTAGAGTTTAAGGATATATCTAATCTGATAGTCACCACAAAAACTCACAAAACGGCTGAGGCGCTTTCCATGATTAAACATCGATTTACCCCTTTGTCAACTATAATGTTCATACACAACGGTATGGGGGTGGTTGAAGAAGTCAACAAGAGAGTCTTCCCAGATCCTAAAGAAAGGCCACATTATTTATTTGGTATAGCATCTCATGGTGTTTATCGAACAGACGACTTCACAGCAGTCTTTGCTGGCCATGGTTCCGTTATTCTTGGTGATCCACGGGGTGATATTGAGAAGACTTCTCATGGAAGCTATCTCTTGCAGCAAGTCATTGAATCGAAACTTCTTGGCGCAAGTGAAGTTCCTTGGAACGAATTCAAACTCTTTCAGTTGCAAAAATTGGCTGTAAATGCAGTTATAAACCCTCTCACTGCCTTGAACGATTGTTTAAACGGTAGGATTGTGGAATCCTCAATGGTCGAAGGTATGAGAAGTGACTTTGACGGTTTAATATCCGAAATAAGTCAAGTCTTCTGTTCTCTTCCAGAACTTCAGGGAATTCCGGGCTTGAAAGAAAGATTCTCAAGAGAAAGTTTGCGAAACGCCGTTCTGAATGTTGCTTCGGCCACTGCACATAATAGAAGCTCAATGCTTCAAGATGTTACCAAGGGCAGTGAAACAGAAATTCATTATATTAATGGATACATTGTAAGAAAAGCACAAGAGTTGGATATTGAGTGTCCTGTGAATAGGAGGATGGTTGCAGACATTCTCGCGGTAGCTGCAAAGTAGAAGGCAATTCTAGATATGCACCGTGGATATATACTAGATAAATCGAACTCGCAAAAGAACATTGAATCGTTAATCTTTACTGGCTGCTAAATGGTTGCTCGTACATTCTCCAAGACATGAAGAATACATATTCGCCTGATCGAGCCACCATGGAACTCCAGCTGAGATTGTAAGGCACAAATCGGTTCAAAGGGCAAGAGCAAAGCGTGAGGCTATCCAGGCTACCATATCACATATTCACCATTTCCAAGTTCAGTCGCTTACACACATTTTCATCAAAGAATTCCCCAAGATTGATTCATGACTTTCACAGGCTCTCAGCCCTACACAAGGCTGTACATGTGATTTGGAAGTAGAGGGGAAAGGCTGAATGTTTTTCAATCCGCGCTGAGAATAATAAATCACGGCGCAAACGCGTTAACCTCTTCATTTTACTGAGAAATGGAGATCAGTTTTGAGATGGGATCATCTTCAACTTTACAAGTCGGCCCCAAAGCGACCTGGCATTCTTTTTGAGAGATCGCCGTCATTTCTTGGTAAGTCTTGGAGTTTACTACGAAGGATTACTGCATTCTGGTCTTTACCATTCTTTTCTATCCACTTGATGGAAGGCGCTGGAAAGACTCATTGTAACGCTTTATTCCTGACATTCTATTGATAGACAATCTCGAGGTCCTCTTTATCTGCTTCGCAATATAGATTCCTCGATCTTTAAAACAACAGCTCATCGATCTCATAATCTGCGAGTATCCCGCTTCGATCTAAATCATGAATCAACCATGTCAACATCTTCTCGAGAATAATATCAAGTCCACCGAAATGTCTACCTACATCCGACCTCGACGCCCTATGAACCAAAAGGCAACGTTTCATCAATTCGCAAAGCTAGCCCCTGAACTACAAAACATGATTTTCAAACAAGCTCTTCCCGAAGGCCGAATCATCTCTCTCAGGGCCGTCGAGATTCTCGTTGATGAACCTGATAAATGGACTCGGGAATGGTACGCAGGAGAAAGATACGGGGGCAAATACAAAAGTGCAAAACTCATTGTAAAGACCACGTTGCCGGCACTTCTACATGTTAACATTATGGCGAGAGAAGCTGCCTGCAAGGAATATGGACTTGAATTTGCACATTGTTTGAGGAACCCGATATACTTTAACTGGAAAAAGGACACGCTATACATACAATCTGATCGTGCGGTCAAACTGTTCCAAGGGAGTTTACAAATGTTGAAGAATTTCGAAACTCCGTTGTCTCGAGGCCTCGACATTGCCAAGATGGAGGAAAAACTCAAGTTTTTGATGCTAGGAGAACCTTGTCTATTCAAAAGCACTACGGAGATGATTTCCCGCTTGAGTAATTTGAAGAGATTGGAGCTTAAGGAGGGATATTTTAGATGGGATCAGAAGATCAAGATTCTGAATACGAGGTGGAAGGAGAGATGGGGAGAAGACTTTACATATAAATGTGTGGAGTTGGGGAATAAGGAGATGGGATGGAGAGTGGAGGATAAGAGAGATGGGTATGAGGTTTATGTTAAGCCGAGACGTTCAGAGAGGATAAAAGAGCTGGAGGCTAACCGGAGTCTGGATGATCATGAAGGGGATGAGCGAGCGGGGAAGTGAGACGAGATGAAATGGGAGAATAGGGGAGTACTGGGGAAGACAGATTGAAAGGGGGAAAAGGAGCTTTGTAAATAATCTTACATTTGCACACGTGGGTTAACAATACTAGGTCACCTCTGCGGTATCTTCACTGTTCAACATCAATTGCAATATCCAAACAGTTCTCATGCAGCTTGAAAGGGCGAAATGATTCCATCCGTGTATACCGCCTAGATTTCCAATTATTCAGAGTGCAGTTTGGATGAAATATCCTTGGGCGCCGAAATTCATATCCTCAGTCCCTGAAAGAAAGGCTTACAGGCGTCTACTCGACCTTTCACGCAATGAAGTCACACCATATACACAGTCTACCAATCCAAATTATTCAGTACATTATAATCTCTACGAGTTCGATATGTATGTTGGCTAGCGAGACCCTTTATCCCCGATCCAAGGCTTTCCAGCTGTCTTTTTAGAATTGAAATCTTGGTTCTGCAACAACCTCGGGAGTTCTCTAAGAGGAAATCGATTAGGATAGTTGATTTTGAGATATCGTAGTTAAGATCTAAATTCTGGGTTGTCTAAATCCTAAGTGATAGTTTCGTTGTGTGTGTCGTGTCATGTCATGTTAGGTTTGGGTGTTGTATGCAGCGTGTTTTGTTCGATCTGATGATCGTGATTTTATTTTATTTTTTCACATTGTACACGGAGAACTATACTAAGATTTCTGCGGTCGCGATGGTCTAGTGATGGGTTCGTGGATGTGGAGGTGGGAATGCTCGGGTGGTACTTTTGGGGGGAAGTTGTTTTAGAGAGTCGATCTTTTTCTGATTTCGAAATCATCTCGAGTTTGAAATTTAGCTCGGGGTTTAGATATAAGCTAAATTTCGAGATAGCTCAACTTATGTATCAGAAATTTGGTATTTTTTATTTTTTTTGGATCTTTGAGAGCGAGGGCCTTACATTCGTCTGTTTCTTGTGATGGCTATCATATCTTGAATGCAGATTGGATAATGCGGGATAAAAGTTCATGGATTTGATGATATACGGTTATTGGTAGGGTGATAGTTAAATTGTGGAAACTCGTGTGGATTATGAGTTCCCTACTACTAAGAAAGTAGTGATCTAGAGGTGGGTATGGAGGGGATAGAAGTATTCTTTCTATTCTCTTTGTGGATGGGCTATTACAGTGGGAGAGAGTAATGGAACTCGCATGAAGAAATGATGGATTAGATTCTATTAAAACAGACTCTGATATAATATTTGAAATGTCTATTCAGTAGTACACTTCTAGATATTAAAGATCGATGACCCGTCATTTTGCACTCTTATAGAGCGCTATATCTCTATGTATACCCATTAGTATTCCATAATATCATTCCGTATCCATAAAGAATTAGATAGACTAGATCGATTATGGATTTACTACTACTACTATCCACAAAAAATCTTGGAATAATACTAAACCACAAAGTGCCCAATTCCAAGTCTTCAAATCTTAACTCTACACATATGCTCCAAACCCCTCCCTAACGCACCCTCCTCCTAGAAAAGAAAAATCATGATCTACCTCCAATAACCACTTCCCAAAGCTCTAAAGTAAATTAGTCTTTCACGTGATTGATCACTTTAGAAACTTTAAAGGGGGCTAAAACATCTAGCTCGCTTCCACCCCATCAATCATCCTAAATACTAGCGCTGTCTGGAGAACTTTAACTTTAAGTTCACAAATTTCTTGGAAGGAGGGAATATGGTGTGTGGATTTGAGATTAGTTGTGTAGGTGGATTTGTGAGCCAAGGGAGAGATGTTGGGGGTTTTGAGATCTGTAGGGAGAGTTTATGAGAGTTTGTGAGATTTATCCCGCGTTATGGGATCTGCTCGTGATTGATTTTTGTAATCCACATGTCGATTATGTGATTTCCTCTTGGGGAAGTTGGGAGCTTTGCCATATAGAAATCTCATTATAGTATCACTCTTTCCCAATCCTAGAGATCATCAAAACCTACGCGTAGTGATCTACATACAGGATACTAATATACAACATAGACTAGAATATAGAAATATCCCCTAGATCCCACTAATAGAATTTGATATGTGTCAATAACGAAATAGTTTATTTGAATAGAAGTAGCGTTAGACTAGACCGGTTACTAAAAGTGAAAAGCTAAATTTTACACTAGGAACTCTTTTTCGCCGGGTGGTCTTGTTCCAAATTGTGTATATAAGAGTCGATTGCTTTCCCATGTTTCGTACTTCAGAATTTCTTGTTACTCGATTCTACTTCATACAATCTACTTCATACAACCTACTTCATACAACCTACTTCATACAACCTACTTCATACAACCTACTACATACAACCTACTCTCAGATATCTATCTTATCTTACGTGTAATAACTATATATTCGACGGTTTGATAGTATATTCATATCATTTAATACATCCATATTATTTGACATATTCATATCATTTCATATACTCATATCATTTGATACATTCATATTATTTGATATATTCATATTACTTGATATAACTCTAGCATCTTCAGCCATCTTCAACATCATACTCTCAATATCCCTATATTTTATACCATCATACTGAACAAATACGTTCACATCAAACCTTGAATCAAAGTCTCCTCTCACCACAACGAAACATGACCGAACCATCATTCCCCCGCTTTATGAGCCTCCCAAACGAAATCCGAGACAGAATCTGGAAATACAGTTTACCAGAACCACGCATCGTGCACATGTCATCACTGAGAACAAGGGCGCAGACGCATCTACTTCTCAATCGTCCCGACACATGGAGCCCACGCAGCAAACTCGAATTTTCTTTCTACGAAAACGGGAACGACCTATACCGAGGCGACAAGACCAAACCCGAGGAATCTCCCCTCCGATTTGCATGTCGGGAATCTCGGGAGATCTGGGAGGAAAGCTATATCATACCCCAAATCAAAGTATCGCGTGAAAAGAGAGTCAACTTGGGTGTGGAGTGGCGACTTGTTGACAACTGCAAAAATGGAACATGTATTTCCCTCAAGGCTTGCAACCCAGCTCCAGTTCATATGATTCCACACGCGCACAACTATTATAAAAGGTCAGATGGGAGGTTATTCCACCTTCTCGTTCGTGGATTTATTGATATGAAGCGCGATACTCTGATCATGGATCCCGTGGTTTTTTCCTTGGTCAATGGGGATCTCGGATTAGAGCTTGACATCTCAAAGCTAAGGTCAATAGCATACACCTCCAGCATCGAGTATCGTCCATTGTGGAAGCCACCGGGAAATGATGGAAGATATGAGGTAGTTGAAGGCTCTCAACTCTTTATATCTGAAAGGTATGGTGGCTATGATGCGGAAGATCCCGACATTAACGAGAATCTTGTCGTCGAACAAGCGAGCGATGCAAGGACTGAGCTCTTGGAGACTGAGAACCTGGAAGACATCTCTACAGATAAAAAGAAGAATATCGCAAGTAGAGATATGTGGAAATTCATTACCCAATGCTGCCCACAGATTTCCAGCATCAAATACATTCTTCTTGGGGAAAGAAATACTGCAATCTACGCAAAGGCGGAAGAAGTTTCTATCTACGATGTGGGTAATATAGGTCGGCCAAAAGGTGAATGGGAAATCCACGAGCATCATCTCTTACCACTCTATCCCTCTGTCCGGAAGATTATCATGAGCCCGGAAAACACACCAATACACAAGTTTGGCTGGGGGATTAAGGAAAAGTCCGGGTTGCCGATGGCTGAAATACAGCATCATTTCACCCATAGATTTAACCACGGGGAGCAATTGGAAAAGGACTTCCAAGATTACTTGAAGGAACATGAGCGCTCTGGCAATCGTACGTTCTGGCACGAGTTGACATTTCAAGTATGTGCTTTAGGGGATGCTATGTCCTTGGGTCCCAACCAAGTTGCCGAAGACCATGAAGATGCAGAAATGAACCTCCAGGAAGATTTTTTCGACGTGGAACCAGAAGGTGAAATACCATTTGAGTTTATCAGTGGTGACATCTCAACATCTTCTTCGTCTTTGTCTCTACCTTCAGATCCAGAAAAAGCCGGACCTGAAGACTTCGCCCCCCAAAACAAGGGACTAAAAGTCAAAGCCCCAATGAGGGGAGATGAGAGAAGTCTTCTTTATCTGGAAATGGGTATTTATATCCACTGGGATCCCAGGGGACCCGTGCAAGTCACTCGAAAAAGACGGCAGTGAAGAACTTTTTGACAGGGCTGGGAAGATGATTCGCGGTAGGTTCACTTGAACTCTCCAAATTTGACATGTGATCTAACCTTAACTAGGGATCAAGCAGGCGTTAACACGTGGTTATTGTGATTTTTGTGATTTTTGTGAGTTTTGTGAGTTTTGTGAGTTTTGTGAGTTTTGTGAATAATTAGATTGATATTTCAGCAACATGAATTTGTTATTATTCTTTGAGTATAAGAAAGATCGAGATAGGAGGAAGAGGAAAAGAGAAAAAAAAAAAGAAAAAAATCGTTAATAGGTTTTCCTTTATAATATACAAACAAAACCCCCCAAAAATTGAAAATACAAATTGAAAAGAAACCCCTCGATATCAATGAGTTGGACCTGCGTTTTTCAAACCATAGCATTCACTTGAATTGACCAGTCGATACAGAAGAAAGTCGAATTGCCAGACAGAAATCAGCAGACAAAAACAAACAAGCAATTTGAAAGGACAATTGATTCGCAACTCCGGATCTAATAATGAACTTCCAATTCCCGTGATATCAACTCCAGGTATAACGCTACAACTCAGGCCAATCATTCAGACCAGCTACCTCCTTTCCATTTTCCAGCCAGATGCTCATGTCTTGGCTCAATCCTGCACTGGCTCTCCAAAACATCAACGCCACCGTTCATGAAAGCTCCCCTCAACCCCGTGAACTCTCGATTCAGGCCATACCGTTAATGCTTAACGACTTCCTTATGATACGACGCTTTTGCCTAAAATACCAAAACTTGTCAGCTTATGTACTCCAACCCTTCACTCTCTTTTCATGCATCTCCTCTCCTGTCCCATCATCCTAGAATCCGAAGCCCCGTGCTCCCCTTTTCCCTCGCCCTCGCTCTTATTTCCCTACCCGAACAATCCACCTCAACCACCACACCACTAATGACGACACAACATTCCCTCACCAAGACACCTCATCAACTCTCCAAACACCACAATCCCATCTTCAACATCCAACAAGGAGCATCCGATAAAAAGAAAAGAAAAAGGTATCCATACATCATGACCATGTTTCTCAATCTTATCACCCACCGCCTTCACAGCCGCATGCACACGCGTACTAATTGGCATATTGCGATCCTTCGCTATACCTAACACGCAAACCTATCAGCCTGAACATCCCTCCCAATACCCAGAACTCAATGTGAACAGGAAACGGATCTTTGTAAGAACAAGACCACGACGGGTGAACCAGAGCCAGGGAACCTGGAAGCTTGGAGATGTAAAGATGGAGAAATGGAAAGGAATAAAACTCACTCTTATTAATCTCCTTGCTACTCTCCTTCCCCCCAGCTTTCGTCTTCTCCGCAACATAATTCGAGGCGTTTCTATACAGAGCAAGCACACCGAATCAGTAAATTTTCAATCATTCCACCCTTTGCAACTTTTCTATCCAGATCTCAACAACAACAACAACAACAACAACAACAATCCATTCCATAAAAGAACTTTTCAAATCAACTTCCAAACAAGACAAAATCTCCAATCTCCATTCCCCTTCCCTATCCCCATCTAGATTGAAAAAAAGAGAAAGACGAACTTAATAGAATGCATATTTATCTATCTATGTATTAACAAATTTCTATTCCTTCCTTCACGTCTGCTAATTTCCAAATCTTGCGTCGATGACTTCGATATGGATGTGATGTGATGTGATGAAGCAAAGTCGAAGAATTTTTCGAGGTGTTGTTGATTTGTAGATAGATAGAGAGGGGTAGAGAGGTAGGTATGTATTCTCGATTTGTATTTTCGATATGTATATTCGTTCTGGACCCAGGTATATATCTGATGTATCTTACATCTAAAGAATCCTACGTATGCTCATCCCAAAAGGAAGAAAGAGATACCCAAGTCCTTATATACCCACCTACCCATCCACACCTACCCAACTACCCTCTCTCTCTCTCTCTCTCTCTCTCTCCCTCTATCCCTCTTTCCCAGAATCCCAAAATCCAGACCCCATCCCATCCCATCCCATCCCAAAATCCAGACCACAAGACCACAAGACCACACACAAATGACGTACCCCCCTGACAAGCAGTCAGCCACACCACCACAAAATATCCATCCATGGATTTCATTCATCCAATTTCAAGATTTCAAGATTTCTACCTCACAATTTCTCCCTCACAATTTCTCCTTCACAATTTCTCCAGAAAGGATAAAAGAGGCAAGATGCAAGATGCAAGATAAAAGAAACTTAAAAACTTAAAAACTTAAAAAAACCAATCAACTACCTACCTATCATATCATCACGTTGAAAAAAATAAACGGAACCAATAGCATAGCATAGCATAATATCATATTCTACCAAGTACTCGTACCCATCCTACCACATTACAGTCCACCCACCCAGTCAATTCCACTCTCTCTAGCCATGACGATTACCTGTCCAGATAAGAATCTAAACATCCATTAATGAGACAGCGAGGCAATCCACATCACCACTCATCGGATCGGTACGTCTTTTATCTAGACACAAGATATTCCACTCAATCAATACCATCTACAATACTAGCGAATCTCGAGGTAAACCACTCGCGAAACGGTTGATTGATTGATTGATATTATAGAACTGTCCCTCCACCCATACCCTCGTATGAAGTCCATTCCATTCCATATTGCACCCTCCTTAGCAAAAAAACAAAAAGCCTTCCACCAAATCCACGATTCATCATCACCCAAAGCGCCAAGAAATGCGTATATACAAATACTACGCCTTTACAATCCCATCGCCCCCTCGCTTGTTGAAAAGATATCTATGTATCATGAAGACAACCTCCATGTATTCATTCATTCATTCATTCCCTTCCAAAAACCGACAGATATGTGAAAGACGATTCGTAATGAATTGGGTATGTACGTCCATTAATTATTCCCTGCCCACTCCTTAACTCCATTTCCCAATGATTGGATATATTGATGTACGTTCCCTGACCTCTATTTAGAGTGTATCGTATGTCTAATATCCTTAAAGTGATAGCGTATGAAGTGCTATAAGATACTGGGTTACGTGCTAGGTCGAATGAGTATTAAGGAAATACTGCATCCAATACCTCGTCGTCATCACCGTCATTTTCATCGGGATTTAATGCAGTAGCATTCATCATTCCAGACATTATCTGGTCATCTTGAGCCCCCAGAGGCTGTTGTGAATTCGCAACCTCTTCAATAGAAAGGGCTCCTTCGTCCTCAGGAGCTACCTGATTCAACTCCATGGTTAAATCTCGTGTTAAAAAATTGCGTAGACCATTCACACCAGGTCCAGAAAAGACACAAAATACATTGCGTTGATGTTCGGTAAATTCTAAATGATGTCAATACATTGAAGGAAAGCATCAAGTGAAGGACTTACCTGCGGGAGCCTCTCTACAAAATTGTTCGAGATCACTTCGAAGAAAAGCGTGAACACCAGTCAAACTCAGATGTGTTAATTTCGAACAATTTCTAAGTAGTAATATTATACTCTGTAATTTTGTTAGAAAAAAATCCTTATGCACAATTGTGTTCCACTTACTTGGAGTGTTAAATTAGCACAATAGCTAAGATGTACTCTTTCGAGACAACTCCCACTATAGGCTGGTTCATCGATATGATGTCCTCGGTGAGCTAATTGTCGTTGTTTTTGTGCGACGGCCAATGCTATAACACTTTCATCGGTGATATTTACACACTTAACCAACCCGATACGCCTTAGTTTGGGAAGAGTAGCTAGCTTTGTGACGGATAAGTCTGTGAGGTGAACACAACAACCTAGATCGATGTAACGAATCCGATTGCATGCTTGAACAAGTTTAATGACAGCAGCATCAGTAATTTGTCCGCAGTGTCCAAGATGAAGGTAGTGAAGGTTTTTTCCCAGCCTGCTAATGGAATTCACGGCGTGGTCCGTCAAGAGCCTACATTTTGCGAAGACTAAATTCCTTAATCTTGGAGCAACAGCTATAATCTTCTCAACAGCAGCATCTGTGAGTCGATGACAACTTGTGAGATCCAATATTCGTAAATGATCGTATGTCGCTTTATGAGGTAGGTTAAGGAATGCCGAATCGGTAATCAATTCACAATTTGCCAATCGAAGTTCCCGGAGAGCATTTCCATGTGTGATGAGATTAGTCACTGGGTCGTTTCCAATATTTTTACATTGGTGGAGATCGATTTCGAGGATGTTACGGCAATTTTGAGCAAATGCCATGATCGCCCTGTCGTCTAGTTGCTCACATTCATTCAACTTGAGCTAAAAATTATGTCAGTATAAATCCTGAATCAATTTGAGGTTACTTACCCGTTTGAGGTGACGACAACTCTCCGCCACTTTCACCATCGATTCAGAAGTAATTCCAACGCACTGCGATATGTTCAGACCTTGTAATCGACGGCAATGCTCCGCCAAAGTGAACATGGAAGTGTCGGTAATTTGTTTCACTCCAGATATATCAAGAGCAAGTAAGTGACTGTTATCGGTAATTAATTCGGTCAATCCACTATCTGAGATACCCTCGCAGTTGGTCAGTGTTAATCTTTCCACCTTTGTGCATACGGAAAGAGGTCGAACAGTTCCATCACTGACGCGATCCGCTAAAACTGCCAAATTTAATCTTTTGATGAAATCTCGATATGCAAAGTAGGGGTTTTCCAAGGTAAGTGTATTGCAGATATGCCCGAGTTTCGGAAATGTCGAACATGCCGGTCGATGCCATAATAAGTCCACACTGTTCCTAGCCCATTTCTTACATACTCGCATGCAAGATAGAATATCGTTTGGATGGGCGAGTTTTGAGAATATGTTGATGAGAACTTCTGCGGGTAGTCTATTGGATGCGGATATACATGTCTCTGTAACAGCCATGTCCTGAAAAGTCGGTACGCCGATTGAAGATTGCGAATCGTTGTTTCCAGCGAAGAAATCGGATTCTTCATAATCGGCACGCGCGGGGGAATTACTTGTAGATGAATGCGAATCATCACCGATATCAGGAGTCGCACGAGATGGAAAACCGGAGTTGATGAGAGGCATCCTCGTAGGTCGACCCTTCATCGTGATGAATGAAGGGAGATGATGTAGTCGAAGTATCTGAAGTGGGAGGCAGTGATGGAGCGATAGCCGGGATGCTCTTCTAGAATTGGCGCTACGTTTGGAGGTAGTTGATAAATCGATATCGAGACCAATGTCGTTCAAAGGGGTGAAATGAGGAGGTTGCTGACAATTGTGGGTTGCTCAGCCTCGTCGATATCATGGAAGATTTTCCCAGGGTTTTGGGTCTGTAAGGGAGGATAAAAATGTCGCGAATTTCGTAAATTTCTGGGAATATTTCTGGATGACGAAATTGAATCCCGTTTCCCCGAAATAGTTGAATTCCGAAAGGTATTTGGTTGAGGAGGATTTAATTCATTTATCAGTTTTGATTTCCAGGGAAATTGAGCGATGGAAACAAGCAATATTTGATCGTGTTGTGTTCTTCTCTTCTTCTTCTCTTCTTATTTAATGTTTTAAATTTTGGAGGCTTTGGCTTGGACTTTGCATTGGCTTTTGGTTGCAGGAAGAAGTTCCGTTTTGGATGTTGTGCTTTACAGGGTAAATGTGTGTTTGGAGGGTTTGGTGGGAGGTGGGATAGTGGTTTGAGGTAAGAAGAAGCTTGATAAGGGAGAGAATGATGGATCAAATGTGTGTTGGTGCCGTACTTATTAGTAAGCAAGACAATTGATATATCAGAAATTCTTGCTGGAGAACGACAACATAACATTCTTCGATCTGTTTAGTTCTATCTATTAAAACGATTCATTAAAGTACTTAACACTCCTTTCATCCAACGATACACCTGATACCTCAACAATTACAATTACAAATTAATTCAATCAGAAATACAATCATCAAATCATCTACATTCAAACTCCTTGAAGTGATGAAAACTATTCAAGGTGCATATCATCCTATCAAAAAACATATCAAAATCTATTTATAGACTTGAATGTGAATGACATCTAGAACGATTAGACCTTTAATTCGTCAAAGTTTTATTGATCGAACATTGTGATTTCTATTTATCCAAATAGTCTGCCTCCACGGCAGTGGCCCCCGGAGGGCTAGCGGAGCGTCATCAATGATCTATGTGACAGATAGTATCGAGAGTATTCACCTCAAGTAATAATATAATTTACTATATATGTAATATCTGCCATTACCTTTTTCACCTACCTTCCCTAAAGCCCTTCGGAGAGCTAGTAGAGCATCATCAATGTATCTATCTAACAGATAGTATCGAGAGTATTCAACCTCAAGTAATAATATAGTTCCTATATACATATCATTTACTACCACCTCATCTATTCACATTCCATGAAGCCTCTGGAAGACTAGCGGAGTATTATAAGAATACTAGGCAGGTAGGTAAACAAGTAGGTAGTCTAGAATCCCTTTTTCTGTGCTCGTGTATAGAAGTCTAATGACTTATCGTTGTTGATGATATCAGGAGGAAGGATATCTATCTATCTACCTAGTACTTATAAAAAATCTGAACAATATATCCACATATATACATTGGTATCAGAAAGAAATGGATACTTTATATAGACTGACAGATAGATACCTGGTAGATAGAATCAAGAAAGAACCATTATCTCTCATTGATAATCTACCTAGGTAGTATTATCCAATACCAGAAAAAAAATCAGATCAAATCAAATCAGACCTCTCCATAATCAAAACAACATCCTCACAGAATCAACTTCAACTCATTCATACTCAGATATCTATTCAGGTATTCAAGTATTTACCTATTTACATTATAATTGTAAAAAAATCATAAATATCCTCTATAATCTAGAAGCAAACATTTTATATACTATTGTAGATACTACCTACATAAACCAATTAAATCATTTTAGAAAAAACAAAATTTACCTTTTAGCTTTTCCCCAGATTCCACTAAAAAGCTTCTCAATACGCGAGCGAGGAGGGTGCGTGCAAGCTCCATCCATCCATTATCAAATCAGGTCATAATTCAAACTACTCACCCCTCACCCACCCACCTCAATTTCTCTGCTTAGGTGTATACACAAAACCCAACCCACCCAACATACCACAACACACTTCCATCCCAACCCAGCAGCACAACAACCCACCCACCAAAATGTCCTTCCTCCCCCTCACATCCCGCACGCTGCGCACCCTCCCCAAACGACAATGCCTCACTCCCTTCCGCACAACCACGCGCACCCTAACCAGCAAATCCCCCTCCACCCCGCAACTCGATCCGATTTCCCTGCACCGACTCGAAGCTACCCGACGCGCCTACTACAAACGCCGTACCTTATATTCCGCCTCGGGTTTCCTCGTCGGCATGGTCTGCATCTGGGTGACCGCAACCTCGATTGAGATACCTCCGCCATCCAAACTCGACAGCTCTCGCTCTAGCAACTCTCTCTCCTCCTCCTCTCCCGTCACCATTCTCCCCCCCTCATCAACCCCACCCCCAACAACAAAAGAGTCAGAAGACGAAGAGCTCATCCCCACCGGCACAAGCACCATCCCAACTTTCCCCAAAACCCTACACTTCTCCGACACCCCCACCACACACCCCACAGAACCCTACCAACTCCTCGGCCTCGGCATCCGCACCGTCTCCTTCCTACACATCCAAGTCTACGTCCTCGGTCTCTACATCTCCCCCTCCTCCATCCCCACTCTGCAAACCTCTCTGCTCCAGCTCGCCGCGCCAAACGGCGCATCTACCCTCGTCGCCAACGAAAAAGACGCCTTGAAAGCGATGCTTCTCGATCCCGCCCGCAGCGAAGAAATCTGGTCCGCCATTCTCAAAAATCCGGAAATAAAATCTATCGTCCGCATTGTCCCAACGCGCAATACGGATTTCCACCATCTGCGCGACGCCTGGGTGCGTAGTCTCACTGCGCGCGCCCAGAAAAATAGAGAGGAGTTCGGGGATGAAGCGTTTGGGAAGGCGATGGGAGAATTCAAGGCGTTGTTTAATAGGGGGAGTGTACCAAAGGGACGGGAACTACTGTTGAGTCGGGATGAGAGTGGGAAGTTGGGGGTGTGGTATGAGGATGGAGTGAGTGGGAGTCAGAGGTTGGGAGAGGTGAGAGATGAGAGGATCAGCAGGGGCATTTGGTTGGGGTATCTGGCGGGTGCGAATGTGAGTAGTGAGGAGGCGAGGAGGAGTGTTGTGGAGGGAGTCATGAGGTTTGTGGAACGTCCGGTTGGGAGTGTCGAGGGGATGGTGACGGTGTAGATTGGGGCTTGTATTTTAGTGTATGTATGTTTGTCTGTATGAGTATTGTTATGATGATATGATATGAAATGGAAAGTCTGGCATGGCAGAGCACAGTATTGCTTAGCACATGTATCACAAAACATGAGTAAATAAATCAATCTTTATGTATGATATTCATCGATTCATTCCTCCAATCTCAGCAAACGAGCTATTCTATGCGCTTCTTATAATCATGCAATTCATCCACTTTAAGCACTCCGCTTTCTTTTCCCTATGATCTATCAACACAATCTCCTCAAAAAACCTCTAAGCAACGATAGCATTCAACTCCTTCAACTGACTCTCCAAATCCTTCTTATTCTTCGCTTGCAAATCCGAGTTTCCTCCAACATGTTTCTGGCCGATGAAGATGTTAGGGACGGAGCTTTGGCCAGTCTTCTCGGCAAGGTAGGATTGGATTGCTGAGCCGTCGTCTAGGGGGAGAGTTAGTTGATGATATCTTGGGGAAGCAAGAGAGGAGGGAAAGGGTTTGGGAGAGGAAAAAAGGAAAAGGAAAAGGAAACGGGGAAACATACCAACTTGATCAAGCTCGATGGAGTAAAAGTTTGCTTTCAAATCGGTCAAGAGCTTCTTGGTGGCATTGCAGTATGGGCAGTAGGATTTGCTGAAGACGGCTGGGGGTGGATTGGTTAGTTATTTGTTTTGAGTGTGATGTTTCCTCTATCTTTTCTTCTCTTCTCGTGATTTCTCATCATAGCATCCCATACTACTCTCTTCGAGTAATCGCAGAGATTACTCGAGGAACAGGCAAGTTGCGTATTCAGAGAGTACATAGCAGCATAGCTGAGTATCTCCACAGCACCGCAAGAAGACGACGAAAGAGAGCAATAAAGCGATAGAGAGAAAATAAAATCAAAACATACCAACAGCATTTCCATCAATGATGCCCTCGGCTTTAGTTTGAGCAGCAGACATTCTGGCGGCGGTAATGGGAGTGGTGGTGAAGAAACGACGGAAGATATTAATGATGGGCGATTGGTATGAGACCGGTTTATACCTAGGTCTTGTAGGTGAGGTGGGTGGGGAGTTTTATATGTAAATGTTGAATGTGGATGGGATGGGGAGTTCCGGAATGAGTACTAGTAAGTAGGTATGATTTATTTAGGGAGAAAGGGACAGGTGGATGGTGGATGAAATTTTTGGCTTGGGAAGTTAGGAAGGAGGGGTTGATTTTGGTGTGGTGTGGTCTGGTGTGGTCTGGTGTGGTTTGGTGCGGTTGATTAGCAATTGGGTGAGGGGCGGAGAGGTTCTAGAAATGGAGAGGCCATGAGGGTTGTGTAATCACCTTCACAGCTGTGATTGCAGATTTTATTGGGATATGGCGTCACTGGACAGGCATGGAATTGGAAGGCATGGGACTCTGTCGATCACCTGGGAGGGAGCTTTGGGATTGATTTCGAAAGGAGTTGTGGACTTTGGTTATGCGTAGGTAGGTGACTAGGTAGGTGACTAGGTAGGTGACTAGGTAGTACTTGAATGATTTGAATTCTTTGCTGACAAATTTGTTGATTTATATAGAGTAGAGTAGAGTAGAGTAGAGTAGGGTAGGGTAGGGTATGCATCTATTATTATTATAATATCTCTTTCTATTGAATATATAGCTTTCATTAGCTTGCCAGGTGATGGTAGTATTCTTATACCGGTACCTGCACAGAGGGTTGTGATGTGATATAAGAATCAAGAAGATCTTTCATTGGTTGATTTTATTAGTAACAATGCTTTGATTCATTGGAATGATTAACAAAGAATTGATATAGAATTGACATTGAATACCACAGAGTCATTGTAGTCTCATCAAGGTAGAACGGAATCATGCAAGAGTGACCTCGGGAGGCAAAGCATTCCTTGGTAGCACTGTAGTTGTAATTGATCTGCTAAGAGAAACATGTGTTGGCATACCCGTGGACAGCCCTGTGATCTATTCGATATGGATAGATGGCTAGAAGAAGCGATTTTGAGGTTGTTGGGTACGGTACAATCAAGTGAGTATCTAAGGAGAGTAAGAAATTGATGAGTCCTTTACATTGTATCCTATGTCCTCTGTCTTAACTTATTAGTAAGTCTTATTTATTGTAAAATACTCCATCAGTCAGTACTTTACGGACAGCTGGTACGGTATGGTACAATACGGTACAGTAAGGAAAACTAAAAAAACCGGCCGGCAATTGATGAATGGACACATATCATCTCGCTCTATCGTAGTACTGTACTATCATCGTCTGAACCCTTTCTAAAACCCATCATACATACATTCGGCTTATAATACTTTTTGATATTCACCCTGACCTCTGTCGAGATCTGTACCTACCTAATTATACCTACACAATAATATCTCATTCTCACTCTGACTCTCACTCTCATTCGCTTGATCATCCTCACCGCCATCAAATTCTCAATTAGAATCAATCCTCATCAATCAAAACTTCTGCGCATT
This sequence comes from Botrytis tulipae, assembly GCA_004786125.1. Classification (NCBI taxonomy): domain Eukaryota; kingdom Fungi; phylum Ascomycota; class Leotiomycetes; order Helotiales; family Sclerotiniaceae; genus Botrytis; species Botrytis tulipae. The sequence continues at coordinate 57,087 of PQXH01000151.1, forward strand.
AATAAAAAGACAAAAGACAACATTAAATCCATTTCACTCCAAATTGTTCCATCTTTCCACCAGCTTCGAGACCCCGTCATCGAAAGCCTTAAGATACGAGTCAATCACCCCCACCTTAAACCCTACATCCCACATATATCGAAAGCCTTGTCATATCACATTCACAAGTTTTCTCAAGGAAAAAAGTCCCCTCCACAGGACTCATTACAAAAATCAGCCAAGGTGGCTTCCCGCGTTTTGGACTCGCAAGGTGGCACCCTGTCTTCTGCCATTCAACGTCTTCCTGATTCTCTTCAAACCTATCTCGACACGACCGTTCAACATCTTCAATCTGCCTATTCGCAAATACCTGAACCCGCTCAAGCTTACATCGAACAAGCTGCAAAATATACACATATTGACCAGGTTCCGCCTACAGCTTTAGCGGGTAGTGCCTTTGTGATACTTGCAGCGGCTGTGAGTATGAGTCGTTGGGGAAATAGTTGGTTCAGTGGTGGTGCCAGTCGTTTGAGTCCTTTTTCGAGTCGGGGTAATCCACCGCAGGTACAAGATGAGGATTATGAGTATATAACTGGTGAGGATCTGGAGCAACCAAGAAGAACCTATGATCCACATTTGAGACCACCTCATTCTGCACAAGAGGAAGATGATGTGCTCTTGGTGAAGAACAAGGGGATTACATATCCAGTTAAATTCCCAGCTTACAGTATTGGGGATGGAAAGTTAGAAGTTAGTGATGTGAGAAAAAGAGCTGCCGCCTTGATGGAAGTTTCGAATTGGAGGAAGTTGAAGTTGGTTTACAAGGGACAACAATTAAAGGATGATCATGCACTTGTTCGAAGTTATGGAATCAGAAATGAGTCGGAAATTCTTTGCATTGTCGGGGACGCAGCAACAGGAAGTGAAGATTCAGGAGATGAAAGCGAAGAAGTAGAAGGGACCGCCGCCAAGCTCAGGAAACGAATTCGCAAATCGAAGAATAAGAAGGGAAAGAAGAAGAGTAATAATAATCTCAAAACACCACAAATGGAATCATCTGCGACTTCCAGAACAGCTTCACCTATCCCTCCTCCAACACCCAAAACACCAATCGAGAAATTAAATGCTCTTTCGGATACCTTCCACAACGACATCTTACCATTAGCAGAAGCATTCATTGCTAGTCCACCAGAAGACCAAAAGAAGAAGGATTTCGAACATAAGAAGTTGAGTGAAACTATCATGGGACAAGTACTGTTGAAGTTGGATGCGGTTGAAACGGAGGGTGATCAAACTGCGAGAGAAACCAGGAAAGCTCTTGTGAGAGAGGTTCAAGATGTTCTTAATGAACTTGATTCAAAGGTTCCAGGTGCAGAATAAGGGGTTTCATTTCGGCTACATCAGTTTTATATGGGAGGGTAGGAGTGAATCAATCACCAAACTTTGACTCCGGATTACTTCTGCATTGAGGAATGCATCTATCTTTTGTTGCATTTACAAAATTTGTTCAATTGGGATGCTATGCATATACTGGGTATGATTGGGCTTCTCCACTTCTAGGGAGGAATGGTATATTGCAATATTTGCAATTTGGCATGGCGTACTGCATAGATGGGATAGGTGTTAATAAGTTGATGATAGGAAAGGAGGGGTTTGGATTGAACTGCAGGGGTGAACGTCATTGACACATGGGAAAGATGCGAGAGGGTTGATCATTCTGTTTGCATCGAGGAGCATGAACATGAGCATGATATGACTTGTGGCTTGATATTCTGGAAATGCATGTATATGCTATTTGGCCAGTGTGTTTATATTAAAGATGACATGAACTGAATGTATGTCAAGACTAAAGTGTACAACCCATTTTCCCACCTGCTACATGTGATATCATAATTGTAACAATAACTAAAAGGGCTTTGACACTTTTATTCGGAGCATTTTGTTACATTCTCGTCTACAACCGCGTGGTACGTCGAAAGTCTGCGTACTGTACCCAGGTAATATCTTGTGAATTTCACAACTCCGCAGCCGTGTCAAATGTTCGACTTTATGTTGTCCTTGATGTTGGAATATGGATGTTCAAGTATGGATATTCGAGTATTAGAGAAGTTCCAAGTACCCAGTTGATAATAATTGTCCGAATCAATCCAATTACTGAAATGATCGACTGCCTCGTGCACCATGCTGCAACCATCACTTACCGGATGGTATCGAAGTCAAGAGTCGCTTGTATCTACTCAGTTCATGCGATCAAAATTGCTGCCTTATTATCTGCCACCAGGTTGGCGAGGCTTGCTTGAAGTGAAAATTCGATCAACGTAAAATTGGCAAGGCTGCAATCGCACACATCGTCAACTTCAAATTTTTCAACAATTCTGGACATGATCCAAGTGAGTGCAACATGAAATTAAATAAACATTGCCATTGAAGAAAAAATCATTGATTCATCATCAACATCATTTTGCCTCATTCAATAAATAATTCTTTTGAATTTTCCATCAAATTGGGGTTGTTAGCCCTGGGACTCGGCTAATATTTTTAGCGCGAAAACCGGTGTCAATTTGGAGAATCCATCAACCGTAAAGGAATTTGAAGACAACGACCAACCGACAAACCACGACACCGCCCTCATTAAATAACGAAGGTAGAGCAATTTGGTTTTCTGTACGCCTTTCGATTTCATTCTGACAATTTATCCAGGACACGATGTCGACCTTCGAGCCAGTCGTAAGTGCTCAATTCCATATATCCATGGCAGCCAAAGCCAAATTCAATATCTTGCGACAATAATCATGGGAAATGGTTTTGGGGGAATTCAGCAATATGGACGAATACGAATAGGAACGAATTGCTGATATTGGACTTCTTCTAATAGATCACGATCGATGCCAAGGGTCACCTTCTTGGTCGACTTGCAAGCACTGTTGCAAAGCAGTTGCTCAACGGCCAGAAGATCGTCGTTGTACGATGTGAGGCCTTGAACATCTCTGGAGAGTTCTTCCGTGCGAAGCGTACGTTTTTACCTTTACCTGAAATTGCGATGGGATTGGAGATGATGGATATGATGTCGCGTCTGGGTGGAATCTATGAAATGATGGAAGACTGATTCAATTTCGATAATAGTCAAGTACCACGCCTACCTCCGAAAGATGACCAGATACAACCCAACCCGTGGAGGTAAGATATCATGATCCGCCAATTGCGACTCTGCGATTCGCATTCGATACAAGGAAAATATCCTGACTTTTTCACGAATAGGTCCTTTCCATTTCCGTGCCCCATCCAGAATCTTCTACAAGACCGTCCGTGGTATGATTCCTCACAAGACCGCCCGTGGTGCCGCCGCCATGGAGAGACTTAAGGTTTTCGAGGGTGTTCCACAACCATACGACAAAGTCAAGCGCGTTGTCGTTCCCCAAGCTTTGAGAGTGTTGAGATTGAAGCCTGGACGCAAATACTGCACTGTCGGCAGATTGAGCCACGAGGTCGGATGGAAATACCAAGATGTTGTCGCTAGGTTAGTAAATTCTTTGGGATTGGGTTGAGTTCCGGATCTTCCCGAGATGGTTACTAATACGAATAATTACAGACTTGAGGAGAGAAGAAAGGTTAAGAGCGCAGCATACTACGAGCGCAAGAAGGCAGCACGCAAGCAGCTTTCAGAAGCCCAGAAGTCCGCTAAGATCGACGATAAGACCAAGACTGAGTTAGCTGCTCTCGGCTATTAAATCTCCTGGACCTTATTTGATGTGATTTTGCGCTGCTGGGTGGATGGATTGGGTTGTTTAACGGTTTCTTCTTTTCAACAATAACAACGTCAATGCTTTGTTCTACCATTCATTGGAAGATCTCAAGGCCTGGTATTCATTTACCATTTACACAATATTGGGAAATGCTGTAATGGCAAAAGGAGTCTGATGCAGCAAGGAACTCTGATGTGTATTACTTCGGCTTGCATGCAGTTCATAGCAAAATGAAAAGCCCAAGGCATGAATCAAGAATGAATACATTGCGTTTGGTCTTGTGGAAATGGAAGTGGAATTGTGAAAAATAATATTGAAATCCATTTTAGTTACAGTTTATGAATGAGCATCGGTTTGGTACAAGTTACTTTAAATTCTTTGTGAATTCAAAGAGCAGTTTTGTTGGAGAGAGTATGATGGATCTTTTGAAAATTGAGCTTATAAGATCATCATGATATGATGTAATTTGTTGGCTACCTTTAACAGCTCAACTGATATACCCATAGGTAGAACCAAAGATTTCCAGATTCCCAGACCTTCAAGGCTCTGATCGTCCACCATTATTTTTTATTCAGGTGCTTTGCCATTTACCCCTTATCATCGTCTCCCAATTTCCCATCTTACATTCTCATGATTCCTTGAAGCACCTCTCGGTTATTGTAAAATCTCCTTCCCGTCTTCACGGATTGCCCAGGTAGCAATATGATTGCAATGCACATGACTATGCTTTCCAATTGAGATCTTCATCGAACTGTTCGTAAATCAAGCAAGACAGGCGCACGATGAAGTCGATGAAGTAGAACGGTAACAAGAGTACCCGCTCCGGAACTCCGAAGCCGATGCCGAGCGGGGCGGAATTTATGCCTTTGCAAATGGTTGAACATTGCCGAGGATGAAGGGAGTGTGGATTATTGGGGATGATTGGTTGGATTTGTGTGGTTGGATGCATTGGATGGTTGGATTGGAGAGGGAATGGTGGGGTAATTGGATTTTGTGGGATACCTAGGTACACTTGTAAGTTACCTAGGTACTCCACATTATTGCGGCGGGCGGAGGGGCGCTCTAGTTCTTGCTGGTAAAGAATAAATGTTTTTGTTATCCTGGATGGATGTTGGGGTTGGCAAGATTACATGTGTGTCAAGATACTTATTAACTCCTTTGTTTATTTATTGATCGGGTCTTTTGGGGAAGGGATAGATCTACTTGGGTCGAAGTGGGTTGTAATTCGGATTGAACTGATTTGATTCGATTTGATTGATGAATTGGTCGATTGGGATTCTTTATTCAGAGATATATTTACGAACTTCGAGGAAGATATTGGAGTTATATCGATTATCGATTGGTCGAGTGATTCACATCCACCAGATCCGGTAAATTCGGAGAAGACAATACGAGCTTAAACGAAGGGTTTGAGACAACGGATCGGATCGTTAAGAGAAATTACGAAGCCGAGGGAACTAGGCTGAAGAGGTGTAGTACAGACTTGAGGACGCGGTCAGAGATAGAAAGGGAGTAATTATAAAAGCTTCCGAGAGACGTCGAATCGATAAGATTATTCAGAGCGGACCGTTCCAAATCATTCGCATCAAATTAGGACTTCAAAATGTCAGGTCCTACTTCTAGACTTCAAGGTCTGGTTAATCATTTATTACCTTCTTCTGGATCAAACACATCTTCGACAACACTGCCAGCCCCCAAACATCACATCCATACTCTTTCACCTACATTTTTTCTTCCCCGCGCAGCAGCAATTGAACCTGATGCTCCGGCTATCCATCATGTTACTGCGAACGGACAGACGATTACACGATCTTACCGGGAATTTGCAGATCGTTCTCGCGGTTTAGCATATTATCTCAAAAACCACAAATTCGCTCGAATAGGAATACTATGTCCGAACACGCCTGCTTTTCTCGAGAGTATTTTTGGTGTCGCGGCTGCCGGGGCGATACATGTGGGAGTTAATTATCGATTGAAGGAGGAGGATATTATTTATACTCTTGAGTTTGCGCAGGTGGATTGTATTATTGTGGATAGGGAATTTGTGGGATTGTTGGAAGGATATAGGGGGAGGAATCAAGGAGTGAAGATTATCGTGGATAAGGATACGGATAGAGATGAGGGGGAATTCGATCATGCGGTTTTGGAGGGCCTGAAATATGATGAGGAGAATGGAGGGAAAGGCTGGGATGGATTGCATGCGCAGGCTGATGATGAGGATGGGACGATTGCGATTCCGTTTACGAGTGGAACGACGGCGAAACCTAAGGGGGTCGTTTATACTCATCGGGGTGCGTATCTTGCGGCTATGGGAAATGTGGTGGAATCGGGGTTGAATTTTCATAAAGGAAGATGTGGTTATCTCTGGACGCTCCCCATGTTCCATGCCGTGGGATGGACTTTTCCTTGGGCTGTAACAGCAGTTAGGGGTACCCATTTCTGTCTTCGCAAAATCGATTATCCTCTGATATGGAATTTACTGAAGTCTCAACCCGTCACCCATTTCAACGCCGCACCTACTGTAAACACTCTACTTTGCGCCTCGAAAGAAGCAGCCAAACTCCCGAATCCAGTCCGCGTCACCGTCGCCGCATCACCACCTACAGCCCATCTTTTCGAAACAATGACAAATCTTAATCTCATTCCAGTTCATGTATATGGGATGACGGAAACCTATGGTCCTATTACAAAGGGCTACCACATGCCTATTTGGGAAGACATCCCACTGAAAGAAAAATACAACCGCATGGCGCGTCAAGGACATGGTTTCCTCACGTCTCTCAATCTCCGCATTATCAAACCCGATCAACCGGATGATCAACTTATAGATGTCGCTCGCGACGGGAAAGAAATCGGAGAAATCATCTTCCTGGGAAACATATGTGCAAAGGGATATTATAACGATGAAGAAGCGACGAGAAAGCTTTTCGCGGGTGGTGCACTGCATAGTGGAGATTTGGCCGTGTGGCATGAGGATGGGAGTGCGCAGATCTTGGATCGCGCGAAAGATATTATCATCAGTGGGGGAGAGAATATAAGTAGTGTGGCGTTGGAGGCGATGTTGGTGCAGCATGAGGGGGTGTTGGAGGCGGGGGTGGTGGCGGTGAAGGATGAGAAGTGGGGGGAGTGTCCGGTGGCTTTTGTTACGGTTAGGGAGGGGGGTGGGGGAGCAGGGGGCTTGAAAGGTGAAGATGTGGTGAGGTGGGCAAAGGAGGAAAGTAGTATTAGTAGGTTTATGGTGCCGAAGGAAGTAATTGTGGTAAAGGAATTGCCGAAGACGAGTACGGGGAAGGTGAAGAAGAATGTTTTGAGGGAGTGGGTGAAGGGGAATTGGGAGGAGAAATAGGGGGGTGGATGGGTTGTATGTGTGATTTTCATGGTTGACAGATTTTNAAAGGGGGGGGGGGGGGGGGTGGGGGGGGGGGGGGGGGGGGAGGGATGGGGTGAGAGCTGAGAGAAGCTATAACGTTGTTGTATACTATACTATGAAGTTAATGGAATAATTCGATGTCGTTGGTTTGATGTGGTGTGTATATGTGTATGTATGAGATTTGTATATGGAGGTTAAAGGGTTTGAGGGTTGGAGAAATCCTGGAGAAATTTGGGGATTTCAAAGGGCTGGGGTAGGTGGGTGGGGCGAGATGGGGGAGATAAAGATGTAAGTACAGATCTGAGTTCTTGTATCATATCACTATAGACTGTAGTAGGTATATACTCATTAGACCGGTTCTAGATAGGTGATATTGTATTGTAGCCTTCATGGCATTTTCCATAGCCTGATCATGATCACGTGTATATATACCACACTTGCACTCTCGGAATGAAAAGACTTCAGATACCTAGGTAAGTAATAACAATGCCTATATTCAGTGTGAGATACTCCAGATCATACATATACATTTTTGATTATTTGCCAAATGTGTTTGCTATGGTATGGTAAATGTATACTTACTATTTACTATATTCTTGCTCACTTGCCAAGATTCATGGCGATCGATCACTTGCTTTAGCGTGGATCTTTAAGGTTAGTTACATGTTCACCTTGAGATTTTCCACGCCTTGCTTGTTGAATATCTAACGTATCTTATGCTTTTCGAGAAAAGAAATTCTTCCTTTGAATAGGTATGTGAAGATGTGAGGATAATGAGGGCCAATTTGGTATCTATCATTCACGCATTCTAAGTTTATGGAATATCATGATGAAGAATTCGGGGCGGGTGAAAAATCATCATCTGAGAGGGCTGAGATGATGATTACATGGGTAGTATGATGTATATATGCGCAGCAAGGCTGCGTCACGTCTGGCGCAAAGGAAGGCGATGTGGCTTATGAGATGGGAGTACTTTATTTGGTGTTGTGTTTCTCCTGTTGAGTTTTGATATATGATGTTTTGCGATCTTGTTTAGTTGGGTTTTTGGATGTGTGAAAATTGCAGAGTTGGGATTTTGATCCGAAATTCAAAATTCAAATTGGGGACTCTGTTGATATGTTAGGGTGTTCTGGATCTCATGTCGCATCTAGAGCTCGATTGGTGGAAAATCTTTGATGATGCTATGGGAGGATTTGAAAACTCGTGCGGAATTGTTGTTTGGGATTTCGGATTCGATGGATGAGATGATGGAATCGGATACTGACGACATGGTCATCGTTTACCTTGGTATGAAAGAGAAAGGGGTTTCAAAATCGTTAAGAGTGGTGGTGAAGGTCTTGGGTGAGATGTCCAAGGCTTGTGATGATGCGCTGAAGGATATGCCGAAGGCGTATTGGGAGGAGGAAGAAGATGGATTGGGTGAGAGAGTGTGTGAGGGGGATTACGAGTTGGAGTTGAAGATGCCGAGGATTTGGAGAGGTATCATGCTTTGCTTGATCCGAGAAGAGTGCAGATGAGGAAGGGGGTGCTCGCTCCGGGGAAAGTGGTGGGTGCTAGTAAGCCTGCTAAGAAGGATTGGAGTTTGATATGGGAAGGGGGACTGGAAAGTAAACCGGATGGGAAAGATGAGAAATGGAGTAAGAAAATGGAGATGTTTGAGATTGAAGCTGCATCTATAGTTTAGACACTTCCAATACCTCCAACGCCTTCAATACCTTCGAATGCTTCAGCACCCCAAATACTTCCAAAGTCTTCAATACCTCCCATATCTTCTGCAGAACTTCGCACAGATCACTCATCGGAGTTTGAGTCTGAGTCAAGGAAATCCGTGTTAAAATAGGAGAGAGCTCCCCCTATAAACACTAGCGAAAGGAAAGAACCGCACGCAGACGACTTGTATTCGGACGATGTGGAATGGAGAATACTTAAAAGTAACCATAAGAACAGAGCAAACCCACGTAATATGGTAAGAGATTATATGGAAGTGATGATCATTTCCCCACGGACGAGATATGAGGGAGCGCCTATTCCAAAAAGTCTCCCTATGTCAAATCGAGTTTTGCAGATGAACTATGCCATATGCCGGCTCACTGATCCACCCGTCTCGATTCGTATCTCGGACGCTCTTCATCCTTTTCTTCTCTTCTACGATGTGCAAAGACCTTGCGCTGTTTCAATTGAGAATCTTTTGGGCTTCTATGGCATTCTTATATACCAATTATTGTGGGGTGATAAGTGAGGATACTCTTTCTCAACAAATTGCATTCATTGGGGAGACTAACAGACTTTTCCGACTTATTAGAAAACAGGGTCGAGTTATATTTTCTCAACATCCCGCTTATTCCGATATCGATCACCCCGATACATTCAGTAGTTTTATTTATGCCCCCAACTTCGATGTTGAGCGTACCTCCCCTCTATCCCTGGATAGGAAACCTGCATTCATTTCATTGTTGCAAGTAACCAAACAACCCCCATCTCTGCGAGTGATTAAAAAGTACCCTGAGGCGGTGCCGGATTGGCACCGTATCGATCACTTACTGTGTCTGGGCTATAGGGAATATCTGTGGGCTATGTATTCTCCTGCTGATGCGAACGTGTGCATGAGTTATGCTCTTAAAACTTGGAGTCGAGTGCAACACCATGACCCTCGGTTGTTCTCACAAGAATTTTTCGATGGTATGAAGTTGTCTATCAACTTGGGAGAGGTAAAAAGGTCCGATCAATACCGAGAACGTAAGGCAGGTTCTTTATTCCTCCTTCATGGTTCAGAACGTCAAAGTAAAGAGATCGAGAACCGTAAACTATTGGATAAGAGTAAGAGCAGAAAATGTTCAGAAAAGAACTTTAAGAAAGAAGTCCTTCTCCAGAATTACAGAGCTCGGATCATGTTCGGAGAATTGTATTCCAATCTAACGAAACCACCTTTCGATAACCATGTTAAGTTGAACAGAATATACTCTAGCGTTCAGAAATTGCTTGGCAAATACGAGATCTTACCAAATGCTACTCGACGCATGGTTTGGACATGTGTAAGAACGACTTTATGAGAATGCATACTTATGGATTCAGCTTCATGCTAATAACATACCAGAAATGTGGACATGCTTCCTACGACGACTTTACCGAGCTCCCAGGTCGGGAAGGAGCAGTTGAAGATTTTGCGAAGGGATTGATGAAAGCAGGCTACATAACTCGAGCACAGATAACACGTCATCCATTAGGGACGAAGCTTTGGGTTAGTGGGAGACTCCAAAATGGCATTAATCTCATCTCGAGAAATTTTTCGAAACTTCGCAATACCTCTCTGCCAACCTTTGTCAAAGCGAGTCTCCCAGAAACCCCGGTCTGTCTGCCTGCCGGTGAGTACCGTTGGCTTCACTTGTGCATGAAGGAAAAACCATACGCAACTCATCTCAAGCCACTTCACGTGTGTAAGGACGAAAATCAAGATCCATTGACCGATAAAACTTTCTTCAAAGCTCTTAAACGCGCTTATAATAAAGAAAGAACGTGGAGGGATTGGGTGATTTTGAAGTTGAGAAAAATCGAGTTTATAGGTGTATGAGCTCCCAATCCCAGTTGAATTTCTTTATCAGTATTTTGGGGTTTCAGAATCCGGGGGGTTTCGAACGGAGTCTGAGCTTTAAGAGTATTGGACGAAGTGTTCGTCTAAATCTTGAGCAGCAAAAATTTCCTTACTAGCTGGTTAACACCGAACTTCCCGGTTTCGATTGAACGTGTGGAATGGCGTTGCTGACTTTGCATAGTTCGAAGCCTGTCCAGGCGACTGTGTTGATCATATCAAACCTAATGATCTTCCACCAACAACTAATGAGTATGATTTTGCACCGCCACCACCTCCGAAAATGGTTCCTCCTATAGGTCCAGAACACATGTTGCATCTTTTCCAAGACTGCCCTTCAATTTCTGATGTCAATTCAAATTTCTACCTCCAACGAATTCCCCGCAGGAAGATCGAACCGATCGCATTGAATGCAAATAGGTTAAGCGAAAATCTAGGCTGGGGATTACATTTTGTCGAGGGATTAAATACGTCCTTGGCAATTACCGTCATGCTTATACTCTCCTCAGTCTTAGGAATAGCATTTGCTATTTGTTGGACGATATTGGAGAAAGATATTCAAGGAGCATTTGGAGTTGCCGCTTATATTACTAGTGTTATGACCCTGGCGGTAATGACATGGCAATTGTGGGCTTTATGATTTGAATGATGTGATTCAGCAAGTCGTGAAGGACGTTAAACGCCGGTGAGGATCCTGTTTGTTGTTGATCAGACATGGTTCCACTTTGACTTCTACAAGCTCAACCCTGTCGTGGTCCCAGCACGTGCTGGGGTTACATTGTTACCAAGCAGAAAATTCCCATGATCTGTTCGTCGGCTCGCACTTTTTTATTCTTAGGGTTAAACTTGGCAGACATGAGGAAACGGGATATAGGTATATGAGGTCTTTTATTTTTAGGCGGTGTAACGTCTCGAATTTTACGTAGTGAAGATGGCTCTCGACAGGTATGAGACTTGAGACAGGGGGATCGTGGAACGTGGGAATAATAAGCTTAATCTCGGGAGGCTAAAATGGCTTGCTTGGCTAGCTTGGCTAATCTAGTTTCACCAATCAGATAAGGAATGGGTATGCATCATCCCACCTACGTACAAGATATTCTCCAAATATATATATCGCTAATTCAATCCTAGGCAGAGAGCCAATCAGTGATCAGGCTCTGTGACAGCAGAAAAGTTTATTGTCCGTTACGCTTATCGTTTAGTTCCTTTTGAAGAAAGAAGTTGACAGGAGACAGGAGGCTGTAGTATCATATCTCCACTGTTTTAGATGGCATCAAGAAAAACCCGTCACTAGGTTGGCTCTCGCGGTGGGGGAGGAAGGAGAAACTTCTTCTGTGCTCGCGTGTTGTATCTTCTTGCTTGTATTCTTCGTGCTTTCTACTGCATTCATTCAGGTTGATTATTGTCAATCTTTGAAGTTTTGGTATCAGAATGATCATTTCCCTTCATGAAAATACCCCAGTAGGTATTTGGATACCATGCTCAAGCCATGCTCCAGCCATGTTACAGGGATCACTAGACCAACCCTGCAACCTCCTTCACAGTACCAGTAGTATTCGTTGTAGAATACTACCCGAGTAGGCAGTGTAGTATGTATCAAATCATCCCACCCTACAGAAATACAAATACCACCAAGGAAAAGCTGCCAAGCCAATTAGGAATAAATTTCTAAGATAATGAGAAAGTTAAGCTTACTTCCTTCTGAATAAAGTTGAAAGGAGACCATCATAACAGATCTCCACTGTTTTCATTGGCATTAAGGAAGAATCCCATTTAACCCATATTTTGGTTCTGGGCAAAGACCTACCTAGGTAGCCCTTAGACCCATGAGCCCCATTGCCTTGTTCAACATCTCTCAGAAGATTCAAATCTTTCACGTATCCAACATGGAATCTTTTGATGACTTCGATCCTCAGTGTAACTTAAACTAGGACATCAATTATTGCAGTCATCAACATGTATTACTCACGGAATTATTTCTTGACATTTCTTACTTGCTTCTCATGGAGTATAGGATATACTGGAGCTGATGATCATGGTGTTGTTTTTCTGTATCCGACGGATAATCTCACCATCAACTATCTCGATACCGTTAATGTAACCTACATATCTCCTTTTCCAGAGCCTCAACTTTGGATCTATTGTCAAAATATTACGGATATTACGGGTCCATTGATCACAGGTAAGATATTATCTTGGAATAATACAAGAGAACATGAAGGAGCAATGAAAACTCACTCAACATTTCTCTCACAGAAAGCTATACCACGGTCACAGCATTTAATGGCTCTGCGCCAATCAATTGGAGATGGCTAGGTGGTTCACCTTGTTGGTTCGATTTGAAACCAAATGCATCAAATGGATATGGAGCCAATAGTGAACATTTTATCGTCAACCAAAATCAACGTGCATCACCTACGACTTTAGGATTACCGTTACCTACGGATTCATCAACTTCTACGACATCAACATCAACATCGATATCAACCACGACCTCGGATAGCAGTGATGCCACCACAACAGCAACTCCAAATCCTACCACCTCTTCCACCAATAACTCCGCATCCGCCTCCTCATCACCGACCCAGACCGGGCTTCCCACCGATAGCACTCCAGCAACCGGACTTTCCGGCGGAGCCAAAGCCGGAATCGGGATCGGTATCGCAATTGTCGCACTCTTGGCATTGGCAGCGGGATTCTTCTTCTGGCGCAAGAAACAGGCGAAAAATACGGATTATACGGTATATCCTACTTCGGAAGTGGCTATGAATGAGAAGATGGAGGATTCGAGCGATTATTCGAGGAGTGGACCGGTGGCGTATGAAATGTATGCGCCGGAATATCATGTCGAGATGCCGGGGACGCAGCCGGTGAGGGAATTGGGGGATGGGGAGATTAAGAGTCAGGCGACGAGGTTGACTTGAAGGGTTTGACGAAAAGGGATGGAGGCTACTTGCATATGGAAGGATAATGGGATGCAGAAATGGGCATTGGAAGCTATGGATGTATGTTCTCCTCTGCGTAGAGAACCGTGTGCTTGATGGAGTTTACGGAATTACGAGATTTGGAACACGCTAGAGTCGAGGTCTCTATATAGCCGACTTGGGACCAGATGAGTATCTACCTCAGCATTTCCGGATGGTATGGAAATGATCTGGCGAATACATGTGATGATTTTTTCTTCTTATCCGAGGGCCGGTCGAGTATTGCATAATATGTTTGGACGGAACATGATGGTAATCTCATAAAGGATTGGATGTTGGCTTTTATTTGTATTCTTGTCCATTAGTAGAAGGGATTTAGGACGGCGCGTTTTGAATTATACCAGTATTAACTTACTGGCTCCAGGTGATGACTCTCACCCCAGATTTTATTCTCTTATTCTTTCTTCGCGTCATTTTTTTTTATCGACGAGAACGCTTGCGATAGATGTATATCAATTTTGAAAAGCCAAGGGGAGTCTTGAATGGTCTACTTCGGACTCCATGAATCACAATGATCACTATCTGTTCAGTCTGGAGTATGAAACTACCTGATGATGACAGTAAGCCAGCAAAATGTCTTCCGATTTATTGAACACCATTTCTACGTTTTTCGAGATTGGGGGTTCCCAGGTTAATGTGAGAATTGAATAATGTATGAGATTATTCCTTTTCCTTTCAAGGGGTGAGGGGAAAACGAGGACAGTCCCCTTTCAATCTGTCTTGGGGATTCATGCTTGATCGGAACGGGTAGAGGCCAGCCCTAAGTTCAAGATTCAAGGTGTTTTCAGGATGTGATTTGCCTCTAGGATCACGACACGGGTTGGAAATCGCTTTCTTTCAAAAGGAATGATATGAACTTGTGCTATGGGCGAAGTGAAGCTCTCTAGCAAGCGCTTGTGAGAATTGGAGGATAATAAATGGCCTAGGGAGGGCCAAGCTGTAAAATTCTCAACTGGGAGATGTGAAGTTCGTGGTGGCAAGTAATCATTCTGTCCTGATTTGGGAAGATTTCTGTTCTTCTGTTGTACACGTGGGAGACTAGAAAAGGATGAGGAAATTCAAAGGAAGAAATTGTTTTGTCTCAATCGCTCAAGACTCAATCGTTGCTCTTCGTAAAGTCGAGAAATCGACCTAGATCATAGATGATTCACCTTTCTGTCGGCTCGAACAAAGTCGAAAAGAGGGGGAAGAATCAGTTCAACTGAAAATAAAGAATAGATTGTGTCTGCAGTCGACGAATGTGAGGATGAGGATGCTAAATATACTCCTGGACGGAAGAAGCACTGGAGCGGAGATTGACTAGAGTATCCAGATGCTAGTAAAGCCATACCCTTATACATTTGCTGTGGGGGCAAAGCGGAGGACGGGAGATGCAAAGATGTGGGAAGGGGTAATTTGTTTTGTATATTTACGAAGAAGGTCGTTTAAACAATACGGTAGTGTCTTTGCAATTCTGATTCTGATCATAGAAATGTCAGATGTGTCTGTGTGAGATTGAATTCTGTTTATGGAGGCTTGGAATAATTGTACCGAAAATATGAGGAAGCTTGTAAATTGACGGGATATTGGGTACAGTTAGTCAATCCGATAAGCCAACAAAGATTTAGACGGGTGTCTAAGGTTACCGTCCAATAAATATACGCATGTATCCAACTTTTGAAATTCTATTATTCCTCGTGATATTGAGAACATAAGTAGAAAGTGGTTGAGCGGGTATGCGAATCCGTTATTTTCCGGAGCAGTCTCGATTCATTCAGAAAGAACACAGCAAGACGTATTTTTGGTGGTGTAAGCGTAAATATCTTGTGTTTGACATGGGCATTTCGATTGCAATATCTTTCATCACCTTCAATGCTACCTTAATATACACCGAAGCAGATCTTCACCAATTGTTGGTGATTTTGCAGCACAAGTGGGCGGCTCATCTTATCATCCGCAAAAATGCAACGCAATTATCAGACTAGGGTAGGCACACCCTCTAAGATAGTGCTTAGCCACGCTATAATACTTTTACCTTTCTGCGAATTTGTCTCGACGAATTCTACAGCGTAGTATTGAGACCTTGTGCTTCATGCTCATCAGGGGCGTGAAGAAAGTCGAGATACTATACCGCGTAATCATCAGAGGCACAGCGCGCAATCATGATCAATCTTAATTCAAGCAGGACCACCACCGTATGATATGAAATACATAGTGAGATAACTGCTAATACCGCATTCCCAATCAGCTTCATTTACTTGGATCAAAATTCCTCGAGTTATACCTTTTTACAAGTCCAAGTCCACCAACCGCAGCTGCTAGCCATCAGTTGCTGAGCTGGCATTAACCTCAAACAAGGAGACATGTCTGCAAATGAACTTGCCATCTCTTTCGTAGGGCCCGGAGAAGTTACTGCCGCAGGAGTAGCGCTTCCGGTTGTAGGGATCACCGTTGTTGCTTTGCGTTTCTGGCTTCGCGGCTACCAAAAAGCGAAGCTTGGTCTAGATGACTACACAATTCTTGCAGCTTTGGTAGGTCTACCTTGAATACATTGTTTGAATCTGAGGATTATTCTAACAGATTTCAACAGCTCTTCGTTATTGGAATGGGCATATGCCTTGTATACGGTCAGTTTTGGCCCAGTGTGGATTTTGACAAGTCTAACTCGCCAGATAGGAGTTGCAAAGCGTAGTCTTGGATATCCTACACCACAGCTTCCCAATGCTACTCCAGAGTCACAGCTTACACAGATTGTTCCTGCACAAACACTCGTGGAACTGGTAAACAAGTCAAAGGCCTCCTGAAAAATCACAGTTGCTAACCAATGCTTAGCTTGACTGGATAATATGGTTACTCATGATCCCCGCAAATGGTTTGATCAAGCTGAGTGCGATATTCTTGTATCGCCGTCTATTTGTTGTCAACAAAGGGACGACATTTGATATTATCACTAAGGCGTTTATTGTAATCTGTTCACTATGGACTGTTGCTTTCTGGTTTGCGACAATATTTGGCTGCGGAACTCACTTCACAAACCCTTGGAAGCCGCTGATATTCATCATGGAATGCAATACTAATATGAGATTGGACGGTCTCATGATATCAGATCTTATAACTGATATAATGGTCTGGCTTTTGCCAATGCCAGTAGTTAGTTCCGTATCCTGTTCTACCATTCGTACCGTTCTAATGACCATTAGGTGTGGAGGCTGAATATGCGATGGTCTCAAAAACTTTACATCACAGGAGTATTTTTTCTTGCAGCTGGGTAAGTTACATACAGGTGTACAAAAATTCTTAGCTGATACTCTCAAGATCTCTGGTCGCGGCCATTGTAAGATTGATGGTCCAATTAGAAATATCTAACGGGGGCTATGCTGCCCATACGGATGTTGATTGTAAGTTGTGATTTCGGCCTCGTTCACTTACACTAATTTATCTGATAGTAACACTCACGATTCTCTTATATTACAGTGGTCTTGAGAGTGGCCTTGCGCTAATAGCAGCATGCCTTCCTACTCTTCATTATTTTATAGCTCGGCCACCAGTTCAAAATCTTCTGTCCAGCGTGGGAAGCCTACTAGGGCTTGATTCCCTTCGATCACGTTTCACTTCGAGCTCTCAAAGCAACGAAAATACTGCACCAGATACAGAGATTTTGGTGACAAAGAAAGTTTCGCAATCTTCACACTCAGGTGGCAGTTTTGTTGCCTCTGAGCGTGATGTTCATGTTTACAAGTTATCACATATCGAAGATGGAATCGAACTACCCTTGGTTCCAACACCACCGGGACGGATGCATACTCGAATTTCGGGCAGAGCATAGTGTTGTTCTTAGAATTTCTTTGTCGTGGGGTTGCTGCAACAGGCAATGAAAGGATTTTTGGTGTGGCTATCGTCCAGGGAAAGCTATTATTGAATCATAGATTCATCACCTCATTGGAAGGTTCTTCTAATATAACAAGGATCATGGAAATTGCATTGGCTTGCATAACATAAAGTCCATATCGTTTTTCGGTAGCATCAGTTGCCAACATTCAGACAAGAATAGACCACATTCTCTTTTGGGATCTTCTCGAAAAAATAATGACGTAGTCTTACATCGAAGTGGCCAATCAAAGAAATTACATTAAACCTGAGGGCGTGTGGATGAACCAACATCTAAATTGTATGCAGTTCTCAGAAAAAGCAGCACAAATTACGGCGCAGTGCAGGCTGGCTGGGAGGCAGAACCATGTATAAACGGGAATACTTATCCGGCCGGTCATCGGCAATTCGTTCTGAGAGGGAGTTGATCTATTTTACTATTTAGAAGACGCTCTTTCGGGTTGAAGGTTGCGCAAACGCTGGTACTACTTTATCACTCAAATTTAGTGGTATTTTCATCTAACCCACTATACATCCGTGCAGATCACCATGTCAGAATCTTCGAAGACGGACTGGAGTTTGGCCGACGGACATGGCTACGTATTTGAACGCAGTCATATCGCAGCTTGCCGGCTTAATTTGCAGTATTTTCTTTGGAAGGAAGCTCTTAATTTTGTTGTACACCCCTCGGTTCAATTGTCGAATGAGAGCATTATTGCAGATGTTGCAACAGGCACCGGGGCTTGGCTTTTAGATGTTGCTCGCGATTTTCCGCAAGCTCAAATTGAGGGATTCGATAATGATGTACGGCAAGCTCCCCATGAAAGTCTGTTGCCTTCAAATGTGTCCGTGAGGCACTGGGATATCTTCACCGATTTGCCCGACGATATGGTTGGAAAATACGACTTTGTTCATGTGCGGTTACTTGTGCTAGTCCTTAACGGCAACTCTCCATCTTTTATTCAGAAGCTGTTGAGAATGTTGAAACCCGGAGGTAAGGGATTGCAATATCTCTTAGAAATAATCGCTAACTCACAACAGGATATTTGCAATGGGACGAGCTGGATTGTGTTAATATGCATGTCAAAAAGCCCGACCCCAAGCTTCAAGCCACGGCCCTAGAGCAGATCAGAGAAATGTCGTGGGCAAATGGTAGGCATGATTGGACGGTGAAATTACCCGATTTTCTACACGAAGCAGGTTTCCAGGGCGCAAAGATTCAATATTTTGGGGATGAAGACCGTTTGGCCAGAGCTTTCAATGAACAACATCTCCTGACAATGGATGAATTTGCGTCAAGTCTAGTGAGAATGGGGAAGGTAGATGCTTCGAAGAAGTGGTATCAGCTCATTCAGCAGGGCTATGAAGAGTCTACGGAGGGTGCAGCGTTGTGCATCCCTAGAATTGTGTGTACTGCGAGGAAGCCCTAATTCTTTACTCTGAACCAGACAAAGTGCGGGGTTAATTTAATGTATTGCTTTTCCATGAATGGATCATTCCCGCTTATAATCTGGCTCAGCGTTGGCCTCCTACCCCTACAATTGTGGATTACATGTGCCAAGCATTAAAAAATACGGGCACAAGATATCTCGTTATATATTAGCTTATTTTCCAAGCGAATTATGCACGAGTCTCAAATCATGTATGTGTTATCAGCAAAATGGATCGGCCCCTTCACCTTTCCCGTAGAAGACTTCGTGAACCTTTTTATTGACGCTGAAAACAATATGTTATCTCCGAACGCTTTTGCAAGGGGACGCTGGGGTGGATCTTCAGCGAAACGGGTGGCTTGCAGACACGCTAGAACCACGGCTGCAAGCCTCTTACATGCGAGCTAAAATATCACAGTAAACTTCACAATACTAACTCAACGCTATATAGTGTAAACTCGTATCTATGGGCAACAGAGCTTCAAACTTGCTCTAGTCATACAGATACACCGATACTGGCAAATTGACGTGGTATTGCAGATTTGTCCGCGTAATGAACTGCAACTACCTGGGATATCATGGAGAGAGACACGGAGTTCAGGGGAAACACTATTGACTGACTACCAATAGATTGGACCGGTTATATTGACATGTTATGGCAATCTAAGATTGTGGCGCTGAAAAGCAGCAAGAGATTCCATTTGGTATGGGTTCTGGCACCATAATTGTTTTTGAGAACCACGGGGACTATCTCTACAGGTGGATAATTTTGCTCTAAGCTTTCAATAATGTGCTGCTGGCAGGTTTCCAAAGGTCTATAATTAAACCCATAAATCCAAATTGTTTATGCAATTACCATTTTTCTCAAAACCTCTACAACTAGTAAACGGATTTCGCCATGGCAAAACCACTCCAAATTCTGTGCCTTCTCGCGACCATCTCACTCGTCGCTTCCGTGCCAGTCAGAG
Organism: Botrytis tulipae; assembly: GCA_004786125.1. Taxonomy (NCBI): domain Eukaryota; kingdom Fungi; phylum Ascomycota; class Leotiomycetes; order Helotiales; family Sclerotiniaceae; genus Botrytis; species Botrytis tulipae. Next base: position 76,993 of record PQXH01000151.1, read on the forward strand.
ATCTTACAGGTATGTTCTTTATTCTCGATTGTAACAGTACAGGTTAACCAAAACATAGGGCGCGATGTCGAGTTTCATAGATCTTCATCAAGTGAACCGATCAAAGCCGTTTCCCTCAAGCGTGATACTGACTACGTTCGAAATCCCTTGAGCGACTGGGACACTCCACTTCCTATCCGTGACGATGAGGCGATTGAGCCCGTTCCACAGGCGGATCTCAAGCACTGAATATGTACAAAATATTGTTTGAGAGAGTGCACATATGTGGAGGAGAAAATGCGTTCTTGGAGGAATTCGGGAATGTGATGAGAGATGAAGGGAAAGGACGTTTTGTTCCAATAGTAATTGCCTTAATGATTACAAAGAATGTCAGAGAAGTTTTCAAACCTTAATAAATTGTCATGACATAAAATCTCCTTTCCTGTGACTCCAGGCAAAGAAACAAGGGAACATAAGAGTCTTTGATTTATCCACGTAAAAATTCAAGATGCACCATGAGGCCCACAAACTGAATTTATTTTCCAGCTTCAATCAAGAATCTTGAATATTTTCCGGGTGTTGATTTAGCTTTGGATAAGCTTTGAATGCCTCGGTGTCGCATTTTCGGAATGCCTTCTTGAACTGCAGGTATGCACCACTTGACAATTTGAAGGTCCATATGAGAGCGTTGTTAGTTCAAATAGTGAACATCTTGCGGTGTGCATCACAGCTTTGATAACTATACTCTAAGATGCTGAAAGTAATATGATAAAGTCCAGGTCGTATAGATTTTGAGATACTGTATTATCAACCGAAACTACTCAACATGTTGGCCGGGACGAAGCCATGCAGTTTTAGACATCTCTTCGTAAGGTGACCCGGGTGGACAGAAGCGATATCTGTCCAATTCGCGGAACCCATCCTCCCTCATCTCTCCAACATGCTTCCAGCAAGCAGTATGCTCATCAGCCCAGACCTCCAGCTGTTTCCAATCACGACACATTCGCACCTGGCCTAGGCCACTTTTCTGGTCTTCTTGGAATCCTGTGTATCGTGGAGTATCATCCGCATTACACATGACTTCATCGCGAAGTACATTCAAGCAGTGTATGACATGAAGATATGGTGAACTCTGTGGCAGGTTATTGTGAAACTCTACAACTGATGTTCGGATCGTTTTCTAGATTGTTCTTGAGCTTTATGATCCTTCTGCCAGGTTTCAGATGATAGACTTACAACACAATGTATGTTGTGGTACGCATTTATAAGGTAGATCCCTTTAGACTGATCCCAGGGAAATCTCTGAGCTCTGGGGAGTCCCATCTCCTTCGCATAGTCATCGGCAAGAGCAATTTGGCCACGATCGTAGCTTGTTTCGTCCCAAAGCAATTCCTGATCGGTTTCATTGGCACCACTATTCGAAGTCCATGCCTTTGGGATTGTTCTTGTTAACTCGGCTGAGCATGAATGATCAGTACTTTGCTATGATGAACCTGTGACTAGCGCTCGAATGGGTAGGAAATGACAAACCGAATTTTGAAGTCTCCAAACACTTGGTGAGATCTTTTCTAGCTGTTATGACGACTAAAAACCCAAGATTAACGAAAAGAGAAGAGAAGAACAGAAACCACGAGATATTCTTGCGAAGAAAACTTCCTGGAGCATGATGATTGGGGGCCTCATAAAACTTTTCGACTTCTGAAGAGTCGTTCCTTAAAGGGCTGTTTGAGCGAAGAGCACGATACATTTTAGTCTATTAAACGAGGATACTTGACAGACTTCGTATCTTTCATCAGTGACTTAAGATAGACACATTCTGAGAATTTACGTTCATGTACCCAATCTAACCAGGGGGTTTCTGAGCTTTAAAGCAGCATGATGTCTCCACACGACTGTCTAATTCTTCTGATCATAACGAGATGGCGAGCGTTACATTTGCTGCGTCATTAGAGATATGTAAGCCCTCGATGTAGAAGAGAGGCGTGGCCGAGATAAGAATTTGTGCCGGGTGGTATGTAGCTACGCCGCACGACCCACAAAATTACATACTCTTTTGATGATCCACGATCGAATCAAACATCTGCCGACACCAACATTAGGGGTGTTGGTCTGTGAATGATTATAGAATAAATTGCATCGAAATATTGAAGCATACCTAGAAAAACTCTGTTACCCATGTCTTATCTGTAGCTCGAGTCAACATGCTTTAGCGTTGTTAGTGCTGACAAGCTTTTCTCCAAGGCGATCACAGGTCTGATGGATTTTACCCCTGTAGACGCAAGTATCGTTCCGAGAACAAAGCGATACATACGATTTCTAGATATTTCCGGTCTAGCTACCTACCCAGCCCCGGAGCGATTGAGCTTCTCCTAATATGGTTAATTAATCTCGCGGGAACCCATTCCATTAGCAAGACTGCAGTAGCATGAAATTGCAAAGATCCCTAATCTTTCTTAGCGATCCGGCAAGCGAACGGTGGTCATTCAACCCATACTGATCGAGTCGGGGAAGTTGTGAAATTGGTTCTCCACACCACCCTCATCAACCTTGTATCTTTTATTCCTCATCGCGCAATGCATGCTTTCAGGTTTGTCTGAGAATCTTCGACATTGTAAAGTGAATGAATGAATAAGATGCAAGTTTAGATTACCAGGTTTCGATGTTGTATTGCCGGCTTTTCTTCGGGCTGCCCGACAGTTGGATGGCTCAAATACAAAACATTTTCTCGAACATAATAGTAAGTTCTGCACCTTGTCTTGAGTTTATTTATCAGCAAGCTTACGCTAATAATGGACAATCCAGTGCTCGAAGTTGCCCTGCAGGAAGAAGCATTGGCAACAAAATCAGACCAGGACATCGCTGTACCCCCAGAAAAACCAAACCTTTCGACCACTGAAACCGACGCCCTGGAAATTGATGAGAACATCGTTGACCTCGACGAGAATGAACCAGAACATCCCCTCAACTGGCCCTTGTGGCAGAAATGGTCAATCGTTAGCTGTACGGCATTGATGTTCATGTTGGTGTATGTTGATCTCTTCGTTCAACTAGTCCCTCGCCTCAAGCTTGCGCGATTTCCATAATCATCAAGCCAGACATCTAACGAGTTCTCATATAGTAACTTAGGTACCATCACCATTGTTCCCGCAGTGCCAAGAGTAATGGAAGAGTTTCACGTTACAAATGACCTATACTCAACTTTGCTCGTGTCCATCTGGGAGCTTGGTGAAGTCTTCGGACCCTTCTTAGTGGGACCTTTGTCGGAAATCTACGGTCGAATGCCTGTATATCATGTTGGAAATATCCTATTTATCCTATGTCTTACAGGAGGGGCACTGAGTACCAATATGTCCATGCTTATTGCTTTTCGTTTTCTATGCGGGCTGGTCGTTTGCTCGGTGACTTTAGGGCCCAGTATCGTTGGAGATCTCTTCAGAAAAGAAGATCGAGGTACCGCCATGTCAGTGGCTATTGCCTTTCCACTACTCGGGCCATTTGCAGGTCCAGTCGTTGGTTCTTATATCACCGAAGCAAAAGGCTGGCGATGGAGTATCTGGATTGTTGTGATTGCCGTAGGAACGGTAACTTGTTTTGGATTCCTCACATTTCGAGAAACATACAAGGTCAAACTTGTGCAACGAAAAGTAGAGAGACTTCGCAAAAGTACTGGCAACGAAAATTTGCGATCGAAGTATGGAAGTACGGAGAAACATGCGGATTTAAAGGATTCTTTATTACGGCCAATCAAAATGCTGTTCCTTTCGCCAATTGTGTTTATCATATCTTTCTTCACGGCTCTGGTGTATGGAATCTCTTATGTCATTCTTACCACTCTCACTCCAATATTAGAGGATAATTACGGACTTGGCCAAGGTCCCGTGGGACTTGCATTCTTGGGAAGAGGTACGGATTTTTGTTCTTTTATCGGATGTATAAAAATGAGACTAACGTATGTCAGCTGCTGGAAATGTTATAGCTATGCTGCTATATGCCGTGGTCTCCGACCGATACATCAAGTACAAAAAATCAAAAGAAGGACACCTAAAACCCGAGCATCGACTTCCCCTCATGCTTCTGGGTGCCATTGTTCTTCCAATCGGTCTTTTTCTCTACGGTTGGTCTGCCGAGAAGCACGTTCACTGGATCGTTCCCATTATTGGGACTGCAATCGTGGGCTTTAGTTTCATATTGGCAATACTTCCCACAGAGAACTATCTCGTCGATGCACACGAACTACATGCAGCTTCAGCAGTGGCAGTGTGCTGTATACTTCGTGCTTTATTTGCTGCCATTCTACCGCTCGTCGGACCACCTTTGTATAGCCGATTGGGGCTCGGATGGGGTAACTCGTTGTTAGCTTTTATTTGTATCGCTTTCATACCTGCACTTGTAGCTTTGATGATATATGGAGAAAGAATGAGGAAGAATTCTAGATTCTACTAGACTCCTCTTTACATAAAACTGAATAAACTTACGTTTCTGTCAAGGGATTTCGGAAAGTCTTCCCGAAACACATAATCATCCGCGATCTGCCAAAATACTGCTTACGCCAAGTTAAAGTCCGTGAGACTCCTTCTCACTACAATACGATCTCGACCTCGTGATGTTTTGGTATATTTGAGCAATGATTCCCATAACCTAAGCGTTCTTTCATGCGATAGGCAATGCTTTCAATAGACGTCTATATCTTCTGATACATCGATTGAGTACAAGGCACTGTGAATTTTTCTCTCTCAAATTTGAAGATGTACCAGCCAGGAACTTTCCAGATACTTTTGTCGTTCATTGTGACAAGTTCTATAGCATCGGTTATCCCAAACGTTCCAAATACCCCAGACAGATCCCTATCGACTCGAGAATGCCGAAATATTTCACCAACTTGGATCTCTCAAATATCAAGCGCCGCTCCTAATACAAGCTACTCAAATGCCATAAGTAGCAACGGTGCTGGTTCATTCTTCGTATACCAGAATTCCAGTAAATTTCCTTCTTTCTCTGAAACCACTTTCATCCCCACAGTGATTTGATTGCTAACGTGATCTCCAGCGACGGCTCTTCTTCAATACATATCTTTCACAATCCCTCCATCCACACAGAACCCCTCTAGCACAAACCAGACCTGCAACCTCGCTGCCACCTTCCCATTTTTCGAATCCCAGTATCTAGGCTGGTCACTTTCCTCACCAACTCCACCCACACTCGATATCTCTATCATCTCCCCACCCTCCATTTCTCCATTCAATATCCCACCAACCTGGACTTCAACCTTCTTTCCTGAAAACTCCGATCTCCCCCAGCACTTTGGTGTGCTCACGCCGGTGGTGCGTCTCGATACAACGGTCAATTCATCGCCGTGTCCTGAGAATGGTGTGCTGAGCTTTGTGTTTCGGTTTGCTGATGGAGTTGTGGGAAATAAGAATGTGTATGAGATATGGCCACAGTATCCAGCGAGTTTATCATCAGGTTTGCCGATGACAGGCGTCTATCTAAGTGTGTGTTGATTTTGGTTGATGGTAGTCGTGGAATATGGTAAATTCTGTGTGTAACAAACTCACGCGCGCTCTCAGCTTGAAATGAGAACCTTCTGGAAGAATTTATCTGTAGCACAATGTCAATGTGCCACGATTATCTCAATATATTTGCCGTCTGCCTCAAATTCTTATTCTGCTATTTGCAACTCTCCTACCCAGTTAGATCTTGTTACTCCGTGCACATCCGATGATGATAACCAGTCGTGCTCCGCACTACTCTTCCATCTTCCAGATCCTTACAGGCATGCTCATTAGTAAACATTTGCACGCGTGCCATACCATGATCAGAGGTTCAAAAAGACCCACACCTAAACACTTGCCATTGGCCCCTCTACCACCACAATCTGCATGTCGCAGTTATCACTAGAAGATTTTAGGAAGAGAATACATACGCCTTACACGCCACAGTCAGAGCATCTTCACCACAATCACGGCACCAAAAATTGAAGGCTTACTTTATTTACATCTACACATTCCGGTGACTTGCAACCACGACCTTGATAAAATCCCGATCAAGATTATCCCCTTCGCGTTCATCCACCACACAAAAAGGCTATTTATCACCATCAGCAGCCGAACACTCAAATTCTCCCACCTTTTCTTCTCCAGGTGGTCTTATATCGGCATCAGAAACCAAACATGTGTGATATCCACTGACAAATCTCACCATGATCAACAATAGAAACAGAGATTCTTCTCCAATCGAAAGCCGCAAGTCCTCCGAAATCAACATAAATCTCTCTAGGTCCAAGTAAAAGCCTCGCTTAAGCGAGCGTATGCCATTGCCCCGAAGTCCCCGATAACTCGCCATTAGGTTAGATGCTAACTAGCGGAATCCAGAACATTTTACAGAGAAGTAGGAGAACGAAGTTGATGTTTCGAGTCATCAGGTTCTGTTCACCTGTGACTCTTATACAGTGACATGTAACAGACATATGATTTAGCAGTGCTGAACTAAGATTCACAGTACCGTTGAATGAGAAAGAGGTTCGTGTTTGCACTTGCAAATCTGAGGTTGGAAACCAATACTCACACGCCATCATATATGCGAGAAGTGGACGCCGGGTTCGAGCTCAAACTAGAAGGTGTGGCGTTGTGGTAATCTAATGAATATTTTGACGCGAGCTCTTAGAAGTATGATTATTATAGTAAGGCGCAGGCTTTATCATGGTGGGATCTGAGGGACTACTCATTTTGACGATGGCGAGTGATAAGGATACTTACTATCAGTGACTATCTGGGTAGTAGTTAAACAACTGTCATTGCTTTGGCTGGAGGTTTACAAGAGACGCATCTTTTCTTCATGAAAATTTTGAATGGTCGCACACCAGCAGTAGTAATGCACTCGGAGTAGTATTTCCCAACCAATTGAGAAGAATAACCTCTTATATTCGCAATCGAAACCTTTAGTACAGCGGTGATGTAGTGATGCTCGCTTAAGATACTTTGCTTACACCATCTTCACAAGCATGCAGCAGTTGTTTCTTTCCCTTGAGCTTCTCTTGATAGCCTTTAATTGCTCAAAGAGAAATTCCTGCCCTAGTAAGCACCTAGGTAGCAGCAACGATTTGTATATCACTGGAAACCCGACTACAGGCCCCGTTGTACATTCGAAATTACATCGAGTCTTGATATACAATCCCAATTCAGATACAGAGATTGCGGAATCTCATCCTGCCTCGAATTTCAAGGCTACTAGGAAATCATGCACTTGAATCAGAATTACGCACGGGTCATTTGGTTTGTAAAAGAGCCACTGTTAAGCCAAGAAAACTGGTGGTTATGTGTTTGCACAGCCCGAAACATCAGACATGCAACATAAGTCACAAATGAGGGTCTGTGAGCATGAGGCTGAGGTTATTCCCCAGATGTAGTTTGAAAAGTATGTCATAGAAATTGAATCCGTACGTAATATGAAGATCATGAATCGGAAGCTAAAGAAATTCATTATCATGGATCGATCATAACCTGCTATGAAAACACACGCACCCAAGTCTCTCCATGCAATCCAGTCTAACGCCTTTCCCCCAATGATAGAGGTATCATAAGTCAGTTTAAAAGAAATCCGTCAATATTGTTGGTAACCTCCTTGGGCAACCTCTTGTGGCGCATATCCCCTTTGCATCGGCATCTGTCCTTGTTGTACGTGTGGGCGTCTCATTGCTCCTGGTAAGTCGTTAAACCATGGATGGCTCAAAGCATCATGTGCGCTGATTCTCAATTCTGGTCTTAATTGCAACATTCTCTGAAGAAGGTCGATACCAACTGCATCAATTTGAGGTAGAATAACTCGTAAATCTTGAGTTGCATACATCTGAAAGTTTGACTTGTACTCGGTAAATTGAGAGATTCCAGGCCACGTTCGCTCAGATGGTGTTCCCATGATCCTGAAAATTCGTACCAACTGATCCTCATTGGTTGTTCCAGGAAACAAGGGACGTCCAGTATACATTTCTGCCATAATGCATCCCGCAGACCAGATGTCAATACTGGTATTGTAGGTTCGGCTTCCAAGGAGGACATCCGGTGCTCTGTACCATAAAGTAACCACCTCGTTGGAGAAAGTATTGACGGGGATACCAAATGCACGCGCAAGACCAAAATCTGCAAGTTTGAGTTGGCCCTTCATGTTAATGAGGAGGTTTTGGGGCTTTAAATCTCTGTGAAGGACCCGATTTTGATGGCAGAAATCGATTCCCTTAAGGAGTTGGTGCATGAATGATTTGATCGTAGGAGGTGGTAAAGCTCCTCGGTCTCCTGCAGTGTCCATGTATTTCTTCAAGTCCTTGTCCATATGTTCAAAAACCAACATAAGTTTATTCTCGGTATGTATGACATCGTGTAAGCTGACAATGTTCTCATGTTTCAACTCTTTCATCAAGGAAATTTCTCTGATCGCAGTCGATGGTGTACCTTCTTCGGAATCGAGGTGGATCTCCTTCAAAGCGACAAGCTCACCAGTCTGTCTATTTCTACCTTTGAAAACCTTGTATGAGTCAGTATCGAAGAACATCTACAAGTCTGCTGCAAGAAGAGCCCTTGTTAGGATAGTATATCGAGCGCGGATCGCGCTGCGCTACATGGATCTCAAGATTCCCCTCTTGTACTCACAGTAGCGTAGGTGCCCTCTCCTAGCTTCTCCAGCTGCTGGAAGGAGCTGGGGTGTTTCCTATTGTCCATCTTGTCTGTAAGATGCTCGGTATCAAGATCTTGTATGCTGATAGAACTTGGCAGAGAGCGGGGAAGTCGCTGCGCAGTTGGAGAAGGGGGAAATGTGTGAGGAGGCTTTAGTAAAGATCTTTTGCGAACTGTATTGAATAAAATGGACCTTGGGGTGCAAGTTTGCTCTAGAATCGACAGCGCGTCTTTCGACCCGTGAGAAGCCGTTTTGATTGCTTGTAATAAGATTGGAGATCTTTCCCAGTGGAAAAGAAAACCGGAGCAAAACGATGTAGGGATTAATTCACTCGAGAAACGATCGTCGGGAAATGCTTCCAATTATCGTTCATGTATGGTCCAGTGAGGGTGGTACAATAGGAAGAATGATTGACAAAAGTAGCCATATTGAGTTTAGCCTTTGACCACTTTCCAGTTTTGGGTATATTACACCAAATAAGGCGCTTAAACTCAAAATATCAAGCGCCTAATAATAAGGTTGATATAAAATGTAAAACTGATGCCTTATCTTATCTCTCATTGGTGCCTCAGCACGTGCCCAAGTGCTTCTGACACTAATGTCGGTATCGTCTTAGTACAGATCGGAGTTAGGTAAGATTCACCGCTAATCGGCTCATGTACTTTTGGCTGGTTGGGCTTTGCTTCAATGAATGAATCAGGAATCAGGATCTCTCCTTCCTATATTCAATATCACGCGGCGGGGTACTAGTATTGTTACATGCCTACCCAAGCAACCGTGCTACAACTTTCGAGACAACTTCAATTCTTAATAAAGGGATTGTTTAAATACCTTCACTTTTTTGAGAAATTACCATACGACAGGTTACAAAGCATTTAAAGCATGATAAGAACTTGATCCCCGCTTCTCCACAAACAACTCCTTATCAAACAATCCAAAATGCGCCCTTTACCAGGCGACGATGCTTACAGGGGGAGATCTCGGAGTAGGAGTATTAATGATAACGACATAACACCACTTGCAACAAGAACACAAGCTCCGCAGATGAGCTATTTCCTCACAGACGAGAGAACATTAGAATCCGGAGAAGCTCAACCAATTCATGTTCCATTAAAACATCGAGATTCTTTGAAGAATAGTACATACGGCGTGGAGAGTATTGACACTACAATTAGCTCTTTCTCGGAAGGTAGCGGTGATGAGGATGGAAAATATGACAGAGCTAGGGAGAAATTCAAGAAGAATTTGGCAGAAAAGTTACAATCTGTAGGAGATTCGAGATCTCGTTCCCGAAAGGCATCCTACGATCTTAGTGGAACTACTTCTCCAGTCCGCCCCTCAACTACCGAAGCCTCCAGACCTTATACCCCTATTTCTTTATATTCTGCCGCTGGAGAATCTATTATAGGTAGTCCTGGTTCGAGAATATCAGATACTGAATCATTAAATGACGAAATTTCAAGTCAGGCTAATGTGTCTGGTGAAGAAGATGAACAGAATGCGCCGGCAATGATGGATAGCTGCTCTGACCCTCAACTAGTTATGCCGAGTATAAAAATGCCTAGCAGACGACCATTTACTGAGAAGGGAAAGAATATGGGGAGGTTGAAGGTATTAATCGCTGGAGATTCAGGTAGATAAACCTCACTCCATCACATCTCACTCTTCTGACATTCTTTAGGTGTTGGCAAGACGTCTTTAATCAAAGCAATAGTACAAGTTTGTGAAGATATAGTCCATGTCGATCCTCTATCTACTTCACCGTCCCCAGTCTCCGAGAAACGACGACATTCTAAAAATAAAGCTAAATCTGGAGGTGGCAATATGCAAACTACAACTCAAATCACAGAAATATATGCTAGCACGAAGGCATATCCTAGTTGGTGGTCGGAAGTTGACGAAAGTAAGGTCTTACGTCGACGAAAGAGTATGGGCGATTCGGTTCTAGAAAGAAATTTATGCTTCGTTGATACCCCTGGTTATGGAAACAAGACTTCCGTGAGCTTCGTCTTACTCTTATGGCTATACTATCAGCTAATTAGTGTAGTGCCTCGAAGTGATTTCTCCAATTGTTGATTACATCGAGTCTCAGTTTCAGAAAGTTGAATCCAAAGATGGCATGACCGATTCTGATATGATACATTTGCTTGGTGGGAATGGTGGTTCTCAAGTGGATGTCGTATTCTACATCATCGTAAATCGTAAGTCTTTGAGGACTTACTATCTAGACAAACAATTGACTCTTAGCCAGGAATCAAACCTGTTGATATTGAATATCTACGACGCATATCTTCAATGACAAATGTTATACCTCTCATAGCACGATCAGAAGTTTTGTCGCTTGAGGACCTTGCCAGCGTCAAAAGGCATGTATTGAGCGAGCTTCAGGCTGCCAATATACGGCCATTTCTCTTTGGCTTATCCTTCGACGATGCTCTACAATCCTCTCAACCAGCTGCACCTTACGCTATATCCACTATGTTGTCAAAGGACCACGAGACCATGGATGCTAGCTTTCTTATGAACCCTGAATACGTCCAACCGTTAGTTCAGTCAGAGCTCGCAGCTCTTGTCGATCAGTTGTTTGAGCCAGATAGCATAGCATGGCTCAGAAATTCGGCAGCGAAAAAATTTGTAGCGTGGCGGAATAATCAATCGGTGCAGAAGCCACAAAGTTTATATCGACCTCTTGCGCAATCAATGATGTCATCATCTACCTCACAAGTTCTTACTGCGCCTGTTGGTGCTACAACATCTTACGCGTTGGCTCGTATAACAGATCATACTCAACGTGAAGAGAGGCTGGCACAAGTGAGACTTTCGAATTGGGCCATTGATTTACAAAGGAGTCTTCAGAATGAGCGTGCTAGATTCGAAACTTTAGCGCGGAGTGAAAGGGCGGTGTGGTTGACAGAGAGACTCGGGGAATGTGTACAGGATGGCACACTTGTACCAATCTCTCAAGCGCGCCAACCTCAATGGAACTCTGATACTGGAGCTTTAGTCAAGCGGGGAAAATATTCTCGAACATCTTCCAACTCAATCTTGAATACGAATGACCCCCTTGGGATTTTAGAATTCAACGAAGACATGAAACGACGAGGTATCATCGCACTACAAGTGGTGAGTAGCTTTGGGATCATTGGTGGTTTGGCATTTTGGATCAACCGCAATTGGCAACCCAGTGGTGCCAGCATATGGGGATTAGATTGGACTGGAATCCAAAAATTTGTGGACTGGAGATGAAATTCACGATTGGGATGCATTTAGCGATTTGGTTGTAATTGGTGCAAGGTGGTTAAGATAGTTTATTCAATTCGTGGGGTGGGCCCACGGGCATTCCTGGTGTTTCTTGATGCATTTTTTCGCAGTGGGATTTATTGGCGTGATGATACGATATTACATGACGGGGTAGGAATCTGGATGGAGAATATGTGTATGGCATTGTTAGTATTTGTAACCTGCTGATGCAAACGCGAAATCCGTGCCCTTGAAGCTGAAGCGCGAGCAAAAGAGATACCAGTTAAATAGCATATCAAATTCTAATAGTTCTTTTTTTTTCAACCAATCCAGTCAATTATGATTGGTTTTCCCTGCAGCTTTTTATGGGTTTGAATTTGGGGGTGAGCTTACTTATTGATTTGGATACGTCCCATGAGTCAATGGCTCTTATTGTCTCAATCGTCCACAAGTTTCCCGAGCATAAGGGCCCTGAAATTACATGTACAGTCGCATACCCTCAATCTGAGATGCTCTGCGTCTTTCATTACATCACACTGACATATTATAGAGTTAAAAAGGTCGGAATGAGAGAATCAATCTGCACAACCCACGATGGACATCTAAATCTCATCGTAGAATTTTAATGATTATCGAATTAAAAGCAAGGATCTATCTATTGCTTTTAAGCCGTGTAGTGCTTTACAATGATGGTAGTATGTCAGCTTCACCGCTTCTAGATTATAGTGGTGTTGGGCTGCTCAGCATCTAGACTTTTACCGACCGATCGACCGTATTACCGCAATTCCATTCTCGAGAAAATGTACAACATTCAAAATCCTGAGAATTTCTCCGAGCTTATTCTACAACCGACTTCTGAGGGGGTTAAAAAGACGCGCAATCACCAATTTGACCAACTGAGAATTAAGCAATTTTCCGATCCTCCCGCAAAGCTTAGAGCTCGTTTAATTGCAAAATCCGTGCTGAATCCATTAAAATAATCCGCTCTTTATATTATTATAGATTCTGTGATAATAATAATCCACTTTAAAAAGAGTAGATTATTAATCTATAGTTTTATAGTTTATATATCAAATCTATTAAATAATTTGTCAAAATGAAAGAAAGTAGAGTATATATATAGTATATATATAAATTAAATAAAATAATTCGAATTTTCAATATATTGTCGCTATTTGAATAATTAAATAAGCAAATGTAGGAATAGCTTTATTTAAATTTATATACAATTATAAACTTTAATTTAAAATAAACTTATAGCTTTAGACTTTATTCATTATAACTTCAAACTTTATTTACTAAAGCTTTAGATTTTAAAGTTTATAAAAACCTATAAAAAGAGCGGATTATTTCAGTGAATTCAATAAGACCTACTTTTTCTAGTCTTCGTTTTCAATCTATACTTTCTATTTTTCTATATAAATTTATAAAAAACACGGATTAAAACACAAATCAAATTTAAGATTTTCAAAGGTTTATAAAATAATTTATTAATTTATAAAAAATTATACAAAATCCACATTTTTGTATCCAAACATAAATTCAAAATCCGCTTTCAAAAAGAGTAGAATATTCAATGAATTCAGTGTGGATTTGTACATCCAAACTAGCCCTTAGTATCATTCCGAGGTTTCCACTGGTGTTCGTTTCTTCCTTCAGTAGGCTATGCCAAGTATTTTGTCACAATTAGATTATATATTTCGTACTGTTTTCCTGCACGAGAGAAGAGGTGGTATTTCTGAAGATTCAGGGCTGTCAGATTCTCATGCACGTGGTTGGGGGTTGTTTCGAGTTTCGGGTGGAAGGATTTTCTGTCTTTAATTACACTGTCTTATCGAGCTTATTGACCCTGAGCTTACGCAGTATTTTTGAACTTCTGGATGGATAGTTCCGTTTGATACTGTGACCTTCTAGGAATGGTATCTTACGCTTGTTTATACATTTAGCCTTTTGAAGGGTCTAGTTTCATATTTTCTAGGGAATCGTTCGACATGAAATCGAGTGCCTATTCTTTAAAGAAATGGATTCTTTTTATATACTCTAGTCATTCCTCCAATCCTACCTTCTTACATTTCCTTGATTTACTTTATCAAATGGTTGTATCTGACCAGCTTGCAGGAAGCAGCGAGAGACTTCCCCAGAAAATAATATGTTATGATACTGGTGGCGCAAAGGAAGAAGGATTATGAGGTTGCGTAGTGATGAGATGAGGATGAATGGCTTGCTGCAACTGAAGAGCAAGTCTAGACTCCCTTTTAATATGCCCAGTATATATGTATGCCAAGATCATGCTGTTATAGTACATCTTCTTCTTCATCAGTTCAAACATTGTATTCAAATTCGTGTTCTACTTTTTGCGTTTTTCATTATCACACTCTTTACAATTCAATTCTTTGATTCCAATATCGGCCGGTCCTTACTTTAAATTCTCAAAAAGCATTTCAGTATCATTGCAAGCAAACAAATTAAGCTCTAGAACAAAACCTACGCAAATTGACATCTATCATCATGCAATTCTCCAAGATCTCCGGCGCAACTGCCGCTCTCCTCATCTCCATGATCTCCGCTTCCCCCATCGCTCTTACCTCCGATGTTGCTCAGCACAGCGGATCGCACGTTAAACCTACCGGCTCCGTTGAATACTCTTTCAAGATCCGCCCTACCGGTTCCTTCACTGCTGAGGAGCCCATCCCCACCGGTACAGAAGAAGAGGAATCTAAATTCACCATCCACCCATCTGGTGGTAAGACCGAAGTTCATCACTTCCGACCATCTGGTTTCGAGTCTCATGATGGTTCCAAGCCAACTGGCCTTGCATCCAAGGCCCATGAAAGCAGCCACGCTAAACCAACTGGTCATTTCTCTAAAAGGGCTCTTGAAACCGATATTGTCGAGGGTACTACTGTGAGCAAATCCCGTAAGGCAAAGCCCACAGGAAGTTCAGTTCACGAACATGAAAGCAGCCATGCAAAGCCCACTGGTAGTGGAAAGAAAGAACATGTTCACCACTCTGCAACCTCTGTCTTCAAAAACGAGAAACCACATAAAAGTGGACATGCAAAGGTATCTGGAAAGGGTAGAAAGGAACATAAGAGTGGAGAAGCCAAACCCACTGGAGCTAAGGAGCATAAGCCTCATGAAAGCGGACATGCTAAGGCATCTGGAAAGAACGACAAGGAACATGAGTACACTCATGTTAAGCCTACTGGTACAAAAGAGGCTTCTACTCATGAGTCCGGCAAATCCAATTCTTCTGGTGCCAAAGAACACTCCCGGGCTCACGAATCGAGCTATGCTAAGCCTACTGGGCATAAAGAGCCAGCTCGTGCTGTTGAGAGCGGACACGTCAAACCAACTGGTACTCACGAGAGTGGACAAACCAAGCCAACTGGCAAAGGCGGCAAAGACCACGGGAGTGGACTAGCAAAGCCAACTGGCAAGGGAAACAAGGAGCATAAATCTGGCCACCCCAAACCAACCGGTAAGGGAGGCAAAGAACATCAATCTAAACACGTCAAACCTACCGGCACCAAAAAACACTTTCAAGCTCACGAATCCGGTCATGCCAAACCTTCCAATCAGAAGGAATCAGCTCGGGCTTTCGAGAGTGGCCATGCTAGACCCACTGGTGTTCATGTGCAAAAACCTGAATTCACGGGTAAGATTGAGATTGATAGTAAGACTTTTGAATTTAAAACCGAGACGATGACATTTGGAAGTAAGACGTTTGTCGTTACTGGGGTTCTGCCTGAGGAGACTGGAAAGATTAATCTCCTTTAGAGATCTAAGGATTAGGTTGTTTTGATCGGAGAGATGGATATAAGCAATGTTTGTTTGAGGTTGGTGATTTGGAGATGTTTCTTGGATTCTTTTTCTGTACTTTTGCAAAAACACTTTTTGGTGAGGGCGTGGAGGGTATATATTTCAGCTTCTGGAATGGCTGGTTTGAATTCTTTTGTTTGAAGAGAGAGTTTAGTAGGATAGATAGGAATAAAATTCTGTATACGGAGATTTTATGATATTGAAGATCCAAATTTGTGACTTTTGAGGTGAGGGTGTATTGTATACTCGGATATTGAATGTTGATCGGGAAATGAAATGCCCATTGGACATATGAGATTGCTGAGATATCATCAATTCACCCTTTTTATGATCCTCGTGGTTTTGCCCAATTCATGATCGTATGATATTAGATAGAATACACTAAGATGCATTCTTATCAACCTTTATCGCTGAGAACGAGAGCAGATATGGCGTGCTCTTGAGGCATTAGTCCTCCAAAATTTATTTACTCCGTAGAAAATTTTAGCTCTGAAAAAAGTAAACAGGATGCATGTAAAGGTTTGGAATGATAAGTCTTTTACTCCGAATGTAGTTGTTCTTATATTGAGATTAGACTCAGTTATAGTTCCGACGTTTAATAAAAACTTTTTGATTTAAATTGGAAACGTTAGAATCATCCGGAACCTTACTTCTAGAAATTCAGCCTTTTTAGTTGATGAATAAATGGCTTTTAGGAACGAGCGTTGATTTGTTCTTCAAAATATGTGATAGATATGCAAAAAAAACCTATTGAAACACTGTGATTGGTGGACTTCTCATGAAGATCACGAGATCGATGACCGAAGGATCAGCAGCACCTGCATCGATAGAATCCTTCAAGCCCTGGCCGAATGACTCATTCCTCTCCCAGAATTCCCGACTCGTTTTCCCAGCATTGAGCCAACCCACTCTTTGCTCGGGGAAACAAATTGAGCTGGCCGTGAAGCGAATATCAAAATAGGGGTTATGCAGCTTTGACCAAATCGTGAACAGTACGTAAACCCGTCAGTTACAATGATCTATTTACGGTGTGGGGTTGACGAGAGGTTTGGATATAAGATGTCCGAAGTCGACCACAGTGAAAAGACAAGCACAAATCCATAACGGGGACAAGATAGAATAAATTTGTCGATACGAAAATCCCACTTAACACTATCAAGATGAATCCAGTCAATGCCAAGCCTTACGAGCTTCCAGCTGACGCAACCTGGTTGAGTGCGCTACTGCCCAACTATCATTGCGAATTTAAGAAACCAAATGACTAATGTTTATCGTGAAAAGTTACCGGCTGCTCATCTGGAATCGGTCGCGCTATCTCGGAATTAGTTGCCAGCAAACCCAATCAGCGTCTAATTGCCACAGCTCGCAATCCATCCGACCTCGCTTACCTTCCCGACTCTAATAATATTCTCAAACTCGCTCTCGACGTAACATCTGCTGCGTCAGTGAACGAAGCATTTGCTGCTGCTTCCAAGCATTTCGGTGACTCTTTCCATCTTGACATTGTTATCAATAATGCTGGTTACTCCCTTTCTGGAGATACCGAATCGGCGACTGAGGAAGAAGCGCATTTAGAAGTCGAAACATTATTTTTTGGTACAGCAAGAGTCACAATGAAGGCTGTTGAAGTTATGCGCCAGCATAAAGAACATCGTGGGGGAGTCATTTACCAGATTTCCTCCCTAGCGGGATTGTGTTCGTTTCCTGGTAATGCTTATTACCACGCTGGTAAATATGCAGTGGAAGGTTGGACTGAATCTGTTGCGCGGGAAATGCATCCTGATTGGAATAGTATGTTGATAATCACTTTCATATTTTACTTCATTATCTCTCCCCATACAACTAACATGCCCTCTTATAACCAGTCAATTTTTGTATAATCGAGCCATCTGGTGTGAAAACCAACTTTGAAGGCCACAGCAAAGCCCACACTGCACCTCATCCTGCCTATTCTGCTCCCGATATGCCTGCTCGTATACTCGAGAAATGGGTAAATATGGGTATCAAGAGCGGTGTGGGTATGCTTGACCCCAATGGTATAGCAGAAACTATCTATAAGATAGCTAGTCGTGGAGAGAAAGTACCACTTCGACTTCCTTTGGGTCCTACGGCGTGGAAGTTGATTAGACAGAAATATGAGGGGTTTTTGGGAGAGTTGGATGCGGTTAAGGATATCAGTTTTATGGAGAAAGATACTTGACTTCAGGCGGCGAAATTTTCGAACTTGTGGGAAATATTTTTCGTGGGAATGCCGTACGATGGGAGAGATAAGGTGGGAGTGGTAGTAATTGAAAGAGATTCAACATCTTTTCAATGCCGAGGCTTTTTCGTAAAAACATTGATCCGGTCCGATTTCTTTTTGACATTTCATCAACTTCAAGTTAGGATGTTCAATCAAAATACATTATACAACGCTGTTATTATTACTATTATCGCTGAATGGGCTGATATATACTATCCTCAATTCCTTGCCTCGCAAACCGCCCCACTCATAATCTGTTTACTTCTCTGTTT
The DNA here is from genome assembly GCA_004786125.1 of Botrytis tulipae. Taxonomy (NCBI): domain Eukaryota; kingdom Fungi; phylum Ascomycota; class Leotiomycetes; order Helotiales; family Sclerotiniaceae; genus Botrytis; species Botrytis tulipae. Next base: position 95,215 of record PQXH01000151.1, read on the forward strand.
GATTTGCTGCGCCCAAACTGCTCATCTTCATTTTGTGCTGCTAGGAAGTTTCCCCAAGGCTTTCGAAATATGGTCTTTGAGGCTCCGCTTTCCTTCTCGGTGATGAAGTCTCTTCAAAAATCCTTTTGATTTCCTCATTCTTATTTCTCGCTGCATGTTTACTTCAACTAATCGTCTGACTAAATCAGATGCCGAAAGTTCCTCCCGATGCCCAGACAGATCTTTATCTGACCATCGAGTAATGGAAGGTGCTAGAGGGGTCCAACTATGGTCAACTATCAGTCTGTCCTCCAAGCTATAATCGGGTTGAAGCTTATTATATTCTCCTTTATCCGTATCGAAGCTGCACTCAGCCATACTGCGTTCGAGTTCATCATCTAAGTCATAAATCTCCTCTTCGTCTTCCTCTTGTATAGCTGGCAGATCAGGGCTTCGTGATCGTACATGACCTTGTTGAAACCGATCGAAGTCGATCTCGACTGGGGAACCTATACAATAATCGCCGTCTGTATCATCTGACAAGTTGTCGTGGCTCAGATCGAGTGCAGGTGATTGAAGTGAAGTGCCAGGATTGACGCTGGTACACGATCCATTTCCTTGTTTATATAATGATGGTGTATCAAGCAGATCATCACAAGTAGCATTGAGCGAGCTCTTACATCGAGGCGATCGGACATATTCGTGTAATGTGAGAGGTTCATCGGAGGGCGATACTCCGGCATCCGGTTCTGGGGTGCTTGTACCATGGAGAGGTCCTCCAGATGCTATCTTATCGACACCCACGTTTCTCCGCTTGATGATTTCCATTTTTTCGATCGATACAAGCCGTAATATGCAGGATGAATTGGCTATGAGTGATCCTCTTGAAGATCGTTTGATAGAATATCGGAATGCAGATTTTGGTTCATATCAATACTGTATTTCATCTGCTTCGAATAGATGCAAAGAGTCTTGATTATAAGGGGCGTTGAGGATTTTGATGAAAAGAAAACTGCCACAATGGGCCTCCCTCAACTGTATTTTGGTTCTGTTCGTTCCTTCTCTGTGTTAATAAATAGTTGTTCTTGAGAAATCCTTATGGTGCATGGCAACCGCGAACAATCGAATTTCATTGCATGTAACAAAATGAATCTGCACACATAAGCTATTCTCAATTAATAACATTTCAGGAAAATAATCTTGGATGCCAAATTTTTATTACTTATCAGAATCATTATTCAATTTTTACTTATTTACATTGCATGATCAATTATTAATATGAGCGACCACAGTTACATGGAGGGACTGGAGGCAATGGGCCACAAAGCACACTCAGATGGCATGGAATACAGTGCGATTTATAGTTGGTATGACCAAACCATGGATCGTCTCCAGAGTGATGGCTCCAATATGTCTGAAGAGTTTCGATCACTGACGGCCAAAGTCGAGACATGGAAGCATTTCTGTTGGTGTGCTACTTCTGGATAAATTTGTGTCGCACACTGATCTTGCTACAGGGCCTGATGAACTTTTCTTCGCGGGTATATCATTAAAAGACACCCCAAGACAATCATTTGGGTCCAAAGATCAAAACCAAATCGAAAAGCCTGTCAAAAACCCAACTTACTCTTCGTCAGAACAGCATTCGTCGCAGGAAAATCTCACTACACTTTCACCAACTGCAGGGCCGTCAACACAACCCATCATACCGGATCCAAGTCGATCACCAATCGAGTCACAGCAAGGATCCCATGGCAATAGAACGCGGGATCACAAGAAAAATCTCAACGAGATTTGCGCAAACTGCAATATGAGAGGTCACATCTTGAGCTACTGCGTGGCTCCTGTGGACGAGTTTGGATTTATCTCAGGTTGTCCGGTATGCAACACGAAGGGGCATTTATTTGATGATTGTCCTAAATCAATGTTTACTATGGTTTGGATTCATCTGGTTTTGGTATAAATCTCTGATATCTGAAGGCCTTCGGCATTCATGGCTGATTTTATGCGACTAGAGAAGAACAAATTGTCCTCCGATTCGTTGGTCTAAGGATATTCGTAACATACCAAAATTCAGGTTGAGGACACAGCACCCATAGACATACGAATTTTCGTTGAAGCAAGCAGGCAAATTTAAGATATCATACGATGACTTTGGGAAACCGAAGGGATTGTACCCGGACCCAGCATGGAAAACACCAGATAAAGTTCTCTCCCAAGCATACCCCCGCACGATGGATGTAATCTTACCAAGGCTATGGCATTTTCACTCGAGATTGAATCGAAAGTCAGCCGACCTAGGCCACAAGTTTGAAGTATTTCTAAAGTCGATGAGCGAAACAGCGAGTGATAACGAAATAATTATTTGTGAGATTGTTCGCCTGGCAGAAGCTCTTGAAGATATTTTAGAGTTTGAGTTGAAAGAAGCTAGAGGAGAGTCGTTGGCCACCCAGATGAGCAGTGATATCACGACAAAACGGGCTAAGGAGCTGGAATTTGAAGCAAAGCTGAATGCCTACCACGTACCAGAAAATTATCGCCCAAGAAACCATGACTTATCTCCAGACAATGAAAGGACCGTGCTTTCAACCGAAGAAAAGGGAAAAGGCAAAGCTATAGATGTTCACAGTCCCTCATTGTCCCGCAGGTATGCAGCAGAAGAGCAGAGCATGTACCAGAAATATGGACAGAGGTATGCACCTAATAATCCCTTCAATGAAGGTACTTCGTCAAATGCCCCAAGCGAAAACACACGTCGGTCTGAGAACTTGGTTGCTAGGAAAAAATTCGGGAGCAATCTCACTCCCGCTGTTGAAAATTACAAACGACGAGATTTAACATCTCCAGAAAAAGTTCCAGATTTTGTTCCTGTCGATACACATACTCAGTCATATGGTCACAGTGAACAAGGAGAAAATCAACTGTCAAAATTTGCAGAATTCAAGTACGAACAATCTAAGGAACAGAAACAGTTAGAGAGGAGAATTTCCAACCTAAGGAGAGACCTCAAAGAGATTAATAGCTTCGAGAAGAGGGTGGAGATGTTGACGACCAAGCAGCGCAATCAACTTAAGATGAAAGAACTCAAGGAGAGGGAGTTGGGAGTACTGTTAGAAATCCGTAGTCGATACGTAATGTGCCCCGAACCAACTGCTGGCTCGAATATCAATACGAGTGAAAAGCGTCAATCTTTCGGAGCATCAGTAAAACAAGCACCTAATCTGAAATACCCAGAAGATCGTCACAACAGCAGTAGCGGAGGCAGTAGTGACAGTAGTGATAAATTTTCAACAAGCAAAGAATTGCCACCGGAAGGCTTCCAGGTCAAGAATCTTGAGTCCAAAAATATTGGTCGGAGTCCAGCGATTTCTGCCTCATCAGTACCAAGACACTTACAACGCTTTCCTTTCACAACCATTAGAAAGTCACCTCTGAGCTACGTTCAAACCGCACCAAGTGTAGGAGTCCAAGATTCAAACGGTAACAACGATTCCACGAGCCCTGAGAAGTCACCGTCTTCTCTCGTTGTAGAGCAAGACCCATATCCGGCATTGAACAGAAGACAAAAAACTAAGAATGTTTCGAATAGGAGGTTGTACCAATCATCGAATGATACACGAACGGTTGCCCCCGCTGCTAAGAAAATGACGATCGTTCCCAGGCCACAGTCGCTGAAACCGCCAAAACCCGTGACTGAAAGTCAAGATACACTCCCGGCTTTGAATGAAACAAAAATTGAGAGTCTCGCAAGCGGGCATTCGAAGCCACCCACGAGTCCCACACAAGTAGCTGCATCCAGTTCCGAAAACATCAGCAAAGAAACAACAATCTACGAGTCTAAGGAATTAAATCAATTACAACTGTCTGATGAGGTCAAGAATCAAACCGGGCTTATCTCCGGGCCTATAGAGCCAAGGAACTTACCAACGTCCATTACCAATAGCCAAAATCTGGCTTCAGCATCAAGTGAAAACCAGGCTGATCATGTTGCAAACACAAATATGGAGCTAGCTTCAAGGGACGCTCAGAAGATTTCCAAAGTTGACGATATCCATCAAGATATTATCAAGTTGAAGGAAAATTACCCCCAGCAGAGCTCTCGACCATACATACCTCCTTTCAAAGCAAGGCAGATGTTAGCTTCAAAAGAGAAATCGCCGTCGACATTGCCACAAGCAAATAGTAAAGCACCCACACCGACTTATAAGCCACCACATAAAATAGAAGAGCAATCACCACCGGACAATGAACATCAATCATCGTTGCTGGAAGAAGATACTGCAAATCACGGCAAATCACCCGCACCTGTTCAAATACCACCACAGATGAGAATCACGCAACCTACTTCAAAGGACGAATCACCACTTCCAATGACGCAATCTCCAATACAGATTATAGATCCGGAACAACCATCGCCAATGAATGCTTCATTCTCGCAAAATCAAAAACTATTGGAACCACAATCAGCATACGCGAAAAGATCAAATAATCGGTCTTCCTCGACTCCACCAGATCAATCTTATTTAGAAGCAGATGAGGACGATTTCATTCCTATACCTCAATACCAAAAAAGCCCTAGATCTTCTAATCTACAGCAGAAATCACCCAGAACTATGAAGCGGAGTGTCAAACAACGTGCATTATCACCTGATCCATATCTACCAGAACCAGAAAGCTTTTTCATGACACCACGTTTGAAGGAGACTGTTTCTGACCCTAGTAATTCATGGCTGGAACTTCTAGATCCCGATTTCTTTGCTGACTTCCTTGATTGTGAATGGCCCAATCATAGACTCGATTTACCAATCCCACTGCCAGTTCCAGATTTCTTCTCATTGGATGATGAACTTTGCGATTCTAAAGAACCAATAAGGTCACCAATCTCACTCCAAGATCCAGATGTTTTCTTATTGGATGAAGAAGATGATAGCTTTGAGGAATCGCTGAGGTCACTAATCCCACTACAAGATCCAGATATTTTCTTACTAGAAGAAGAAGATGATAACTCTAAAGATCCACCAAGGTCACCAATCTCACTCCAAGATCCAGACATCTTCTTGTTGGATGATGAAAATTATGATACTAAGGAATCACCAAGATCACCAATCCCACTCCAAGATCCAGATGTCTTCTCGTTGGACGAAGAAGATTGCAATACTAAAGAAACGCCAAGGCCATCGATTCCAACAATTCCACACTCCCGTCCTCACAGGCAGAGCAATCATACAAGCCGTAAAACATCCAGTGGGACTTCAAAAACCCAAGAAGTAGACAGAGCGGCGTCAGAAGACGTGTCAAAAAATGTATGTTATACGTGCGACAAAGTAGGACACTACATAATTGATTGCCCCATGAGCTGGAGACTTGACCAATCGGTTCTTGACAATTTTCCCTATTCGAGCTCACGGTACCGTGCGTCCTTAGATAATTGTATGCAGGGTGAAGTTAATGACTCAAATCTCAATCCCGGCACCAATGATCTTACCCAGACTTGTTCTGGGAACAGTTATCCGGTTGATACATCACTTCCTGGCAATTGTCCTCGTCCGGACCTACCGGATATTGCAAATGCAGGGGCACAGTTACGGGCTAAACCTAAGTCTGATCTCGACCCCCCCACTGATTGTTTCTACCCGAATCAGTTAAGAAAGGGTGATTATGTATGCAAATGGTTACCTGAAAATTGGATCGAAACATCGGAGAAAGTCTCGAGTTTTTTCCCTGCAGATTGGGCACAAGAAGTGAGCAAGCGAATGGAGACTGGCTTTTGGGAAGACCAGAAAACCATGAGGAATGCGGGCTTTAATTTCAGTATTGGGAATTATTTAGTTGATGAAGGGTCGGGAGAGGAAGAATCAGAAGACGAAGAAATACCCGTGATAGTTTCCCGGCAAGCGAAGAGCCATGACTGTAGCTCTTTGAGGGAAACTAAGAAGGAAAACAAAAAGAAACCCCCGGTTTTAACTAATGTGACTGCCGACCAAACGGGACATGATTATAATATGGAGGAGAGAGTGAGAAATATGCTGACGAGGAAATCTCCAAGGAACCCTCACGCATCCAGAATTATGAATAGTACTGGAAGTCTCTACCCGGTTCCTGGCGAGTGGCTCTGTCTCTCAGGAGAATGCCGAGAATCCAACACCCCCTCATCTATCATCTGCAAGAAATGTTCCCGTCCGCGTGCAACACGGGGAGTAGATGGACGAATCGAGATGTTCCAACCCGGGGATTGGATCTGTCCATTTAGAGATTGTGCGCGACACAACTACGCCAAACACGTGATCTGCAAAGGATGCGGTAATCGATCCAAAGCCCCAACAGCAATATCTTTTCTGTGGAAATGTAGCTCCTTCAACTGTGGCGAGACAAACGATAACGGCGTGGTGCGTTGTCGCAAATGCGGTAGTCCGCGTATTCTCTTCCATAACCCGCCGCCGCGAGCAACAGTCAATGCGTTCCATGCCGGTGATTGGTATTGCGGTGCATGGGGCTGCGCAGCGCATAATTCGTCCCGCGATATCAGCTGTTGGAAATGTGGCGGGACGGATACCACGCTGGTGGCTCCGGGGCAAGTGGTTCAACACATACCGGCGAGAGGGTATCTTGCTCCCCCGGGCTGGAATTGTATGATCATGGGCTGTGGCGTTTATAATACGCCGAATATTTTTAACTGTTGGCAGTGTGGGAATCCTCGGGCTGATTTTTTTCGAGGCCCGTTGGTTTTTTGATATCGATACTCGATACGTGATTTCTGGTACTACTATAGCGAGAGTAGGATGATGTGGAATGGAAAGTAGTTTGATGCACGGACGTATCTTGGATAGGGGGTACGCAAGAAAGCGAAGAGATCTGGATTGTCTGGCTTGGTATTTGTGATGAATGAAGGCTCATACATGGAAGCTACGTCATTCTCGAAGTAGAGTTGCGCTCTATTCTCGAACCAACCACTACCCAACTCGCACAAACCATCTTTAAAGCCACGCCTGGTCCTCACTTCACTTCACTTCACTTCACCTCAAACATCTCAAACAGCTCAATCTTCAAACCCCATACGATCCCCCCCTCCAAGTGATCCTTCCCTCCAAGCGACCCCCCCCTCCAAGCAAAACCAAACCAAGCAAAACCAAACCAAGCAAAACCAAACCAAACCAAACCCACCCCCCTCCCTTACTCAAAACTCAAAATTCAAAACTCAGACCTCAGACCTCAGACCTCAGACCTCAGAATCCAACATCCAAGATTCAGGATACAGGATACACAAAAACAGCGAAACACTTCTCACCTCCTCACTCACCTCCTCACTCACCTTGAATACAGAACAAAGTAGGAACAAAGTAGGAACTGAGGAATTGAAAAAATCAAGAATCAACTTTCTGTACCTACTTGATTTGGAGAAGCACAGCGTAGCGCAACGTAGCGTTAGTATTGGTGTAGCATTATCATGGTACATACAGCGTAGCGTAGCGTAATATATATAATAATGATAATAATAATAATACAACTCGAGTAATCACCCCTTGCTCATTTCATCATCTCGCTTATTTTTCTTTGGCTTCTCAATCCATCTTGGTGTATCAATATTCACATATCTATTCGTTCACGCACTCACTCACTCACTCATTCATTCACTCAAACATCATCTCATCTCGTCTCGTCTCATATTTCATAAATTTTACTATTCATTCTTCCCGTTACACACCTCAGTTTAGCAATCCTATCTACCATGCATCCACTTCCATTCTCCCTACTGCCTCCACAAACTCATTAGCAAGCGCGTTTCCACTAGCCAAAGGTTACTCAGTATTCACCAGCCACGTATAGACTCTCTGTCTACACACCGGAGTATCCAGCCATCCGTTCTCAATCCATTTCGTGCCAATCCATTCATCCACCCATCGTCACAATGAGCCGTGCCCAACATACGTGGGTATAGCCCATCAACACATATTTTTTTTCCATTACCGACCCCCATCCATCCATCCATCCATCCCTAATCATCAGAACATGCTATGCATTATAACTCAAAGAAAAGATGTGAAATTGAAGAATAGGTGGTATGGCAAAAGAGAGCAAATTGAAAGTGCGTATGGGAAATCAAATTCTTGCAATGCCAGATAATCGAGACAGACAAAAGAGTACATCATAAATTGCGTAAATTCTGTGGTCCATAAAAAAAAAAAAGTTGCACCCAATCCATCCTCAAATTTTGAACGTGAAAAAGAAAAGCATAAAGCTATTCATATAGCATGATACCGCATAAACTATGAGCCAATAATCAAGTTGCTGAACTTTTGCTGTCCTAAAAAGCATGAATATGAAAGAAAGGCCCCGAGAAGTTTTCGTGATCAAGTAGAGTACAAGGTAGAAGGGTCTTGGTCTCGTAAGCCAAGGTGACTGAATATGGTACATCGTCGAAGGTTCCATGCTCTGGTAATTGGTGATGAATGCGACGTTTTAACTTTCAAGGTGGTTTTGTTGATATTTGCATTTAAGCTGCTTGAGTGGCACCACCACGACCTCCTCTTGGTCCATTAGCATTTCCACGTCCACGGTTTGCTCCACCAAAGTTGCCTCGAGATTGGTTTCCAGGACGACCTTGTTCAAATCCACCACGGCCACGTTGGTTCATTCCACCACGTCCACCACCAGAGTAACCATTTCCACCGTATGCAGAAGCCTTTGGTCGGCGAGGTTCAACGTAGATGGTTTCTTCGCCGATCTTGTGGGGGTTAGCCTGAGCTGCTGCTTGGTAACCGGAGGCATTGGCGTATTCGACAAAAGCACAGTTCTAAATGCGAATTAGTTATAAACATGAAACACATTCATGGGAATGGAATAAATGGCATACCTTAGCGCGGTTGATATCGAAGTAGACCAACTCGCCGAAAGAGCTCAAGATGGAGCGCAATTCATCGTCCTTGACCGAAGCATTGACATTACGAACGTATCCCAAAGTTCCCTTGTCTTCTGTTGCTTGCTGAGAGATAGATTGAGGTCTGTTTTGTCTCTTAGCATCACCTCCAGCGGTTTGCCATCCGGCAGAACCGGTTGGTGAGTTATCCTTCTTCTCGGCAGCTGGAGTAGCAGCGGTTGTTGCTGGGGTCGTTGGTTGCTTAGCAGCTGGTTGAGCGGCAGCAGCGGGCTTCTGTGCAGCTGGAGCGGCGGCCTTGGGTTGCACAATTGGAACAGCGGGTTTTGGTGCTGCGCCAGCTGAAGCTGCAGCACGGGCAGCCCAACTCAATGGCTTAGCTGGGGTAGCTGGTTGAACAGGAGCTGGCTTGGCGGCAGAAGGTTGTCTGGAGAGCTCTGGAGTTGGAACGGGGTCCTTTGGCTTTTCGGGTTCCTTGACTTCCTCATCAACAGCCTTCTCAATTTCCTCTGGTGTAGGGGCTGGCTCCTCAGCTTTTGGCTCTTCTGGCTTCTCCTCAACTTCGGGAGCAGCCTCAGTTGACTCTCCATTTGTAGTTGGCTCGGCAGTGGCGGGCTCAGCCTCAATGGTCTCTTCCAACTTCTTGTCAACGACCTCGGCGTCTAAAGAAGCTTCTGGAGATGCAGTCTCCTCGGCAGCAGCTGGTGCAGCTGGCATTTCGACGTCATCAGCAATTGGAGCTGGCGCAGACTCGTCCTTGGCCTCAGTAGCCTCAACTTGCTCTTCTTCACCCTCATCATTGATATATCTGAAGACATCGTTGAGAACGAAATAACCGGTAGCTTGTTGAGCTAAAACGAAGGTTTGAACGAATTTCTTGGGCTCGGCAGACTTGTTGGAAGTTTCACCAATAACTTGGATGACGATGTTATCGAAGGAGGATTGGGAATCAACATTGGTGACACGAACTTTGCAGTCTTGGAAATCGAGTTCGCGAATGCGTTCTTGGATACCCTGCGAAAAAAATTTAGCCACAGTTGCAGTTACGAAGGCGCGCAAAACTTACAGCTCGGCCAACAGATACTGGCGCTTGAGCTCCTTCGACACCGGAAACGAATTGAGATGGCTTTCCATAGAAGAGCTATAGAATGTTAGCGCAAACTGTAGTTTTAGTAGCAGCAATTATAAAACTTACGTGGAGCTTTTCTGGAGATTTGCTTAGAGTGGTGTAATACTGCTCAACAAAGTACCATCCAACCTCATCTTTGGAGAGCTCTCCACCGGAAGCACCTCCGGTTGAGGAACCAGCGGCACCCGAAGTAGCTGGATATTGTTCGGTTGTCTTGTATTGGTCTTGTTGATTGAAAGTACCATTGGCGGCCATGATTTTAGAAAAGGTGGGGAAGGAAGACTTTTGTCAACCTCGCAAGAATTAGAAGATAAGAGGGGTCTCGGAGAGATGTTTTTCTAAGAAGTTTCAGACAGATGAAATGAACTTTCGCAGATGGGTTCGAACGGAGTTCAAAATTGGGTGAAAAATGGCAGAATAGAATCCTATCACAGAAATCGCGGGGGTTTCCAATTTTTGGGAATGTTTGTTAAAGGTATTGTGAATATTTGTGAGATCTGGGGAAGATGATCGCTTTAAAGATTCGAGGATTGGTATTACGAGCGTTATGTGGAGGGATTGATCAGAAGTACAGAAAGAAGCTTCTTGATTGTAGGTAAATGTGTTTTGAGATGTAGAAAGATAACGAAAAGAATTTTCTTGGGGTAGTCGATGGTGGGAAAGGATGAAGCTGTTCTGAGTCTCCATTATTTTACAAATTCATAAGCGAAAAGAGGAATTCCGAGCTATCGCCTGAGGCATCAAGGAGTTTCACGCACAGACCAGAACTAAATAACAGGGTTCTGTTAGTGAGGAGAGAAATGATATATGAGTGTTGAAGATACTAGGTACCTAGGTGTATGTATAGTTAGCAGGTACACATACTAGATATACATACTCTTGTTAGACACATAATGCGACCAAAGACTTTACTTCATTGGAACCTCCAAGTTGTCAAGAGCTTAAACATCTTGGTTTTATTTAGACTCATGAAATCAAATTGTGAGGGTAAAGCCATAAGAGTGAAGGAAGATAGTAGTAATGTACCGTGATGACTTCTTGCCTAGAGATTATGTAATCGTACATATCTATGCTCTGAACAACCGTGACGTAGATTTCAATTTTTGACAGTACTATACACAGTTTAAAGATAATCAATCATCTTTTGATTGCCATTAACTTCTTCTAAAACAATGAGTCTGTTGAGATGATGCAATCATTCTCACAGCTTCTTGAACAACCATGACCTTGAAATACTAAGAAGCCTTTGGACCACTATGCAATACCCATGGCGGACAAAGCCTCATATGAAACCAAACCATCATCAATAGCATCCTCCAGAATATTCCTTACTACCTCAGGTTGCAACTTGACACGTCTCGATAAGTTATCTTGCTCGCCATACAAACTCATAGCTAGAACTTCCTTGACTTCAGCTTCCTCTAACTCTTTCCTCAACCCCTCAACTTTGGCAAAATTTCCAGCGCCACGATAGAACTTCTCAGCATTCTTGGTTAAAACTGCCCCATTCTTGAAAGAAACCTCGTAGTTACTAGGTGGCTGTCCTAACTGAAATCTCAGAAGGTCAACATCACCCCGTAAGATATGAATCTTTGGTAAATTTTCGGCCGAAGGAAGTTTTGAGGCTTTCGTCAGATTGTCGAGTGCTGCCGTTAATACCTTCCATCGTGATGCTGATGCTTCGGGCAATTGAGCTGCTTCGTGATTCAGACGAAGAGAAGAATTATATGAGATGAAAGCTTCCGCTTTATCACAAAGTCCCTCGGGATGATCGTCGAGGCTCAAAGATGCGTAAGCATCGTTTAAAGTTCGTTCGTATGTAGCGATATCAATTCGTTGGAATCTGAAATTGGCATCGGCGAGAGCGGCAATAAAGTTAGACTTTGCAAGACCAGCTTCTTGCTGTCGGTCTACAGTGCCTTCGAGGTAGGCTTGTAATTTTTGACCAATCAATGTCGTTGAATACTCTTCAATCCATGCTAGACCTCGACCAGCATCGACGTTCACCAGTCCACACAGTATTGCGAGTGTTTGAAGCTGAGCTACTGCTGTGTCTAGTAAAGTTTCAAGAGTTACTGGCTCAACAATACTCGCCCATCGATCGTCTTGTGGGGGCTGAGAATTAGGATCAGATAATGGAACTCCACCTTCTTCCATGTCTGGATCATCATCTGATATGGGTACAGATCCAGCTTGGGTTTGTGATTCAGTGTATTGGTACTCCTGTAACGCCAAACACCTTTGAAAGAGCTCAATAGCTTCCTCCAGTAAAGCTAAGTTGTTATCATTACCCACATTTCTCGTTTCTGATGTTACTTCCGCAATACTGGTAAGAACCTGGGCGGTGTTGCTGATGTCGTTAGCCGTGAAAAGCACCAAGGGATTTGTGTACTACATACAATAGGATATCCGCATTGTCCTGCTTTAAACTTAATGCAAATCGACTGGCCTCTAGAGCGGCTGATAGAAGGTCCAAGAGAGTTCCTGGTAGTTGCGCTCTAAGCTTTGGATACTGTGTGAGCTCATACAAGACTCGGGCTCTGTAAAATGTGAGCCCATCTTCGTCACGAGAATCCAAGGACATGAAGAACTCACCTGTTGTAAGCAAGATCGAAGGAATTTGGAAACTTTTTTAATGCTTCTTCATAATTGTCGATTGCTCTGACAAAGAATCTCGCTGACTATTGTGATTCCGTTTTTTTTAGATCTCGTTGGAGACATGAGTGGAAGTGGTTGATTAAAGCCTTACCTTTACAGCATCACCACCTCTCCACTTCTCACCTGCTTCTTCGAAATCCACTCCAGCTATGACATGTCTCAGCCTCCGTGGCCATCTTCAGGCTTTACGAATTAAACCATGACTTACCGGCAAGATATTCATCAGCAGTTGCTGGGATCTGCAGATGTTACATTGCATTCCATCCATTCATTGATTTGATTCATTTATGAAGACTTACCTGTGGTGTATGCTTGGACCTTTTCTTGGTATCTTTTAAAAATTGTTTCTTGGGCATTGTGGAGGGTTGGTTGGTAGGTTTGAATGTGGAAATAGAATTTGAACTTTCAATGTGGTTACCTATGTAGGTAGTGTCTAAGAAAATCAAGGTGGATATTTTGTGGTGGGGTAAGGTAATTTATTGCTTTTCTTCTTCTGTCTTCTCTTAGAGGTGTGAGGTCAAGGAAGTGATGGGATGATACTCATGAGGAAAGGGCGATTAGCAATTAATTCATCGATCACATCCAAATGCTGCATTACATAGATCAAGCAGGTGCTACCTTGAAGTGAATCTCGTGATCTGCTCTGCCCGCTTCGTTATTTACCAAAAAACATACTACTTTCTGGATACCGACCGTATCACTCATTCCCTCATTCACCCACGACCTTTCAAACCTTTGGCTTCTTCTGTACATACCTAGTTGATGAGGGGTACTATCGAGTGTTTTTCCCTACCCCCTCCTATCCTCTTCCCCTCGATGGCATCCTGCATATGCACTCCCATACGACTTTCACACCAAACCCAATACCGAAAAAGCAAAATACCACCACACATGTAATGTGCGAATGGCCGTGAGAATTTCCAACTGGCTAATAATTATTATGGTTGGCGATTACTAATTAGGCCACTCTGTAAGATCTTACACGTTCAACTAATCAATGTGCTAACGTGCGAACGTCTCTTCTGTTTCATATGATACAAGCATTACTAGATTCCCCTAGTTCAATGCCACCCAATACGACGGCGTTCTTTTTAATCTAGAATGTATCGTGGTTGCCACGTGCGAAGGGAAGAATAAACCTTTATTCACCTCGCAATCAACGTTATTTTTACCGATTATGCTCAGGTCGGGATCTGGTGGTCCCTTTCAAAGTTTCTTTCCTTTCTGTCGTATATCGTAGGTAAATTGTGAACCCAACACTCCAGATTTCTCTGTCTCATGGGGTGAATCATTGACAGCCTTGATTCTCTATACAATAATAGCTTCTAGTATCTGGTTCCTAGTCCAGATCTGCTTGAGGCAGGCACTCTCTATGCAGACAAGACCAGTTCGAATCGATCATTCCCAAGTATCAATAACTGAATCTCAATTTTGCTGCTATACTCAAATCATCTATTGCTTCGTACTTACTAGAGTTGGATACGAGTTGAAAGTGGAAGGAGGATCGACCTTGATTGATACTGACTAACACCTTAGAGGAATGATTACAAGGCAGTGCATCCATCTATCGTATATCGGCGGCAGATGGATAAAATTAGAACATTGGTCCCTTTTGACTCTCCTCTTCTTTTCTGACTCTTCTCCTCTCTTCTATTAAAAGATACCTACCTACCTTCTTCTTCTATCTATTCTACATCAGCCAAAAGCAATCCCTATGAATCCCTAACACTCAACGTCTAACATTACAAAATTCCATCAGAAAACAGATAGATACAAGACGAATAAGACGAATACTGATATCAACCCTATCATAATAAATACGAACAAAGGTAGATTTCACAATCCCTACCCTCCACGTTTCTTTCTTACCTTCCACAAGACAAGGGAAATCTTTCCCATCACATTTATTATATCCCGATCAAATGGTTCATTGATATTCGTGGAACTTTAAAAGCTGACTGCATCAAATCGATCCTCCAGAAATTCATTCCGTCGAACCACAAATCAGAGATTGATGACATTATCAATCAACTCATCACCCAAGAAAGTTAATTCAACCTACCAACCCATTCATTACCTTTTATCTCTTGTCCCTCTCCATTGAGCCTGACAAACGCTCCACCGACTTGAAAAGGAAATTCAAAATTCGCGTCTCCGTTTCTTTCTAATTTCACCTGCAAGTCTGCAATTCTGCAAGTGATTGCTGCAATCTTTTGTCAGTGCGTTGCCGTTTTTAGAAGCTTTTTGACTGAGCTTGATCCACCTTCGAGAAGGGGTCCCTGCAATTTCCTCAAAGACTTTCCTAACACTCTTTCACTCCTGTTTGAAGTCAACTACCCTTCCAATTCCCTTTTCCTCGTGGCACCCAGGCCGTGACCCACTTGAATACCTGCTGCTGCTACAAAAGCCGAAGACGTGGATCAACGCCATCACTTCCAGACAAGAATAGCCTGAGATAGCCCTTACCTGTTCACTCCCTCGAGCCACTCTGCGATTCGATCATATAACGGTGGTTATTAGGGACCACATCATACTACAAGAGGAAACCTTGATTTAATCTGTCATAAAATCTCATCCCGTGTCAATCTGAAACGAATATCGCAAAGATGGTTGCTTCCTTAGATTCTGCCCGTCCTATCATGGCACCAAGTGTACGTTTATTTCCTTCACTCTCCCTTCTTCATTCTACACAAACTTCTCGTCGATTCATCATCATTTATATTCCAGCATAAATTTCCTCCACAAATAATCATCGATCATCGCTGACAATTATGCCTTCCACAAAGGTCTCCTCTAAAGGCAATCGCTTCAGTACGTACAGCCAAGCCATCTCTGTCGAAACCACCGATTCTGCCCGAGAAGAAATCACCGCTATTGAAGAAGGGTTCGACAAGTTGCACAATAAGAAGTTGGAGAGTCAACGTTGTGACCTGACGACTGAGAAGAGAGACAATATGGGCAAGCTGGCATTGGGAGCCAAGTTGGAGAGGGCATTGGGTCGAAGAATGGGTAGTCAGGATGCCGTCATGCGAAAGAAGTCACCTTCACAATCATCTGCCGAATCACCTACATTGTCAATGAACGAGAAGACCGGTCTCTCCGAGAGTGAAAAGGAGAATGCCGCATAATGGATGGTGGATGTTGGATGTTGAATCGGGGGACGATATGGCTACTACGTTAGGAGGACGACTATTGTGTTACGGATTTTCACTCGGGACAATTATGGGCATCGATTGGCGTTCCGTTCATGTTTTGTCTTTTACGTCACCTTAAGCCTAGCTGTTATACCATTTCATTTGATGGGGGTCGACAACTGTTTTCAAAGCTCTTATACCACACCAGCGCACGCATGAGCGAGAGATGATGTTTTTAAATTGGCATGCAACTTGCTCATTATTAGAACAAGTAGACATAAGGAGTCTAAGGATGATATTATAACTTGAATGCTTCCTACATATGTTTTATGTGAAAAGATAGACCTGAGAAAAGTGATACTTCAGTTCGTGTCAGATTGAGATAAACGAAAGATTGAGAAGGCGAACAATAGATTTGGGCACGATTTCAGGATTTTGAATTATTGAATGTTCATTTTCATTTAGAAGAATGGAATAATCACGATATCAGAGATACTACATCTGGACTTGACTTGTAGCCTTGCAGCCTAGGCCAACAGCTATATATATAAACTTTCTTCGAATAGTAATAGTAATGTGTTGAATCCGATTCAAGAGAATACTGAATAGCTCGCAACTAGCTTGTGATATTCTTTAACATGAGTTATCCTCTCGAATTTGAATAATCCCCTTTCCTTTCTCGTCTGAACTTTTATGATAGCATCGTATCGCCAAAAAACGATATCATCACGTGACCTAAAGCTTAATCAATTTATGCGTCTCTCTCAACGCGACCGCGACCTTAATTGTCAAATTGTCCTGTCCTTGAGAAAAATCGATCCTCACGAAAAGCAACAGCTAACCACCACCAAAACTCAAAATATGGCTATGTAAGTTTATCTCCCTGTAAATATGAATTGGAATCAATTGCGATTTTAGTATAAAGAAAGAAAAAATTGAAAGTTGTTGAAGCCAAAGACGATGCATTCAGATGTGGTTGCTAACATTATTGAACTCACCAGGGAGAGTTTCGAAAATATCTTCCTTGATCTCTCGAAAGAGTCAGGTCGATGCAGATTCGCTGAAACTGGATTCGGATGGAAACCATCGAGCGGCGGAGATACATTTACACTTGAGAGCAGTAATATTGCAGGCGCGCAATGGAGCAAGGCAGCGAAAGGTTTTGAGGTGAAGCTTTTGTTGCGCAATGGTGATATCTGTCAACTTGATGGTTTCTTACAAGATGTTAGTATACTATACATCCCTCACTTGGCGCATTCTTTCTGATACAATATAGGACTTTGAGCGATTAAGTAAAGTTTTCAAAAATTGGTACAGCACGAATTTGGAGCACAAGGAGCACGCTCTGAGAGGGTGGAATTGGGGTAAAGGCGAATTTGGAAAGTCGGAATTGGTTTTCAACGTTCAAAACAGACCCGCATTCGAAATCCCATACACCGAGATCTCAAACACAAATTTGGCAGGCAAGAATGAAGTTGCGGTCGAGTTCACTCCTGCAAATGCTGATGATACGGGCACAAATGGAGCTTTAGGTGGTGCGCGTGGCAAGGGAAAGAAATCTGGTGCCGGAAAAGATCAACTTGTTGAGATGAGATTCTATATTCCTGGTGTTGCATCAAAGAAAGGAGCTCGTGAAGGAGAGGAGGATTCTGGAGATGAAGCTGATGGAGAGGAGACCAATGCTTCTACCATATTTTATGACACTTTAATGGAGAAGGCTGAAATTGGTGATGTTGCTGGAGATACTGTTGCCACTTTTTTGGATGTCTTACATCTTACACCAAGGTATGTCGTATTTTCATTTTTGGGGTATTAAGCTAATCATTCGCAGAGGACGTTTCGATATCGATATGTACGAAAACTCTTTCCGATTACGTGGTAAAACATACGATTACAAGATTCAATATGACAATATCAAGAAATTCATGGTTCTACCAAAGCCTGATGAATTACATTTTATGATTTGTATCGGTTTGGATCCACCATTACGTCAAGGTCAAACCAGATATCCTTTCTTGGTTATGCAATTCAAGAAGGATGAAGAAGTTACCATTGATTTGAATATGACTGAGGATGTAATGAAAGACAAATACGCAGGAAAGTTGAGTATACATTATGAACAACCATTACATGAAGTTGTCACACAAGTATTCCGTGGTCTTGCCGGAAAGAAGATTAATCAACCAGCCAAGGATTTCTTGAGGTACGTTATTTTTCCAATATTTGTCTCTATGCCTTTACTAACATTATTAGTCATCACTCACAATATGGTATCAAATGTTCTATCAAAGCTAGTGAAGGTTTCCTCTACTGCTTGGAAAAGGCTTTCATGTTCGTTCCAAAACCTGCTACATATATAACCTATGAACAGATTACTGTCATAACCTTCTCTCGTGTTGGTGGAGCTACTTCGGCTTCCCGTACTTTCGATATCGCAGTTGGAATGAAGGGTGGAGCTGGTGAAACTCAATTCAGTAACATCAATCGCGAAGAACAGAAGAATCTCGAGGATTTCTTCAAGATCAAGGGAATTCGTGTTAAGAATGAGATGGATGAAGATAATACAGCACACATTGCTCTTCTTAATAATCCAGATATGCAATCTTCGGATGAAGAAGTTGTGGCAGCTAGAGCTGATAGAGGAAGTGCTGATGAGGATGATGAGAGTGTGGATGAAGATTTCAAAACAGATAGTGAGAGTGATGTGGCAGAAGAATATGATTCTGCTCATGAAAGTTCTGGAAGTGATAGTGAAGACGAAGGGGCTAGTGATGGGGAGAGACCGGCTAAGAAAGCTAAGACTGGCTAAATCTAGCTCATAATCGGTTTGGGGAAATTTTTATTTGGTTAGAGAATTGATGGAAGAAGAACTATAGGTATTTTTCTTTATATCTTGAGGCACGGCGTTTTTCGGCTGGTGAAGATATGATATTTGGTTGGGGAGATTGGGAATAACAAAGTTGAGTGCATATTATGACATCTGGGAAGGGGTGATGAATATAATTATCTAGTGGGAAAATTATTGGGTTTGAGG